>KV417695.1:83213-123217 GCA_001630335.1 Athelia psychrophila
GTGTGTCTGTCCTTGCTTAGAAAATGTGATGAAGCCTTTTTCAATGTGCGCAACAAAACCCTTGCGTTCTGTAAGCGTCAAGATGGAGAATAAATTGTTCCCAAGGTCTGGCACATGTAAGACATCACTGAATGCAAGTTGTCGAGACGGTTTTCCATTTATGACAGGGTTAAATATACAAGTGCCAATGCCAGAACTGTAAACCACACGCTTTCCTCCCTCTCTGCTGTCTGCCAGCTCTACTGCAACGCGATGTAGGCGATAGTTGCGAAAGACAATCACGGATGTGGTGTCATATTAGCAGTGGCTCCTGTATCTGCGTTCCAAAAATAAGCGTTAACAGCAAATGGGACATGGTCGAGAGTTACTTACAACCATGGTAGGCCGGTGCAGATGATGCAGGACTACCGTAGATGATCGTCTGGGCTGAATGAGAAATCGTTTGGCAGATTGTAGAGAGGTAGCAAGCTTGACAAACCAGTGAAAGGGCGAGGGCCAGTGAAGTCAGGGCTGAGGAAAAATCACATCATGACGAGTAACACATGTACTATTTGTGGAAAGTACAGCACCAAGTTAGCGAGCCCCTGGGTTAAGCTTCAACCAATGGCAGCATTGACCTATGCAACATTGGCAGCCTCGTCAGAGCGGCTGACGACATTGTACCGCCTAGATATGCACATGCCTAGCAGCACGAGATCATCTATCAGTAGATAATGATAACCATATAGAGAAATCAAATATATTTGGTAGAGGTGAATGTTGCGCATACGTCAGGCAGGGCGAGAATGAGTACAATGCACTGTAGGTCATAGTACCAAGTCATCGAGGGTAAAGCGCTGGTGAGGCAGTGGGGCGAAGGACTTTGATAAGGTGCATGGCTAGTTCTATGCGCATGATGAGGGTGGTGAGATGGTGCATCAGGCTCCTTGCGAATGGAGAATAGGTCATCGTACGCATTGAAGCGATTGCCAGGGATTTGGTTCTCATGAACGCCTTTCAGTGCTGTCCATATGGCTACTGGGTCGTCTGATTGTTGGAGATCAGTGACCCAGCGCTTTTCCAAGTGATTGATTGACAGTGATTAAAGAGTTGGACAGATACATGATTGACAGTTCCATCTAAATGTTTTCACCCATAATGTTCCATTGTTCAATTGCTCTATTGTTCTGACCTTGTTATCTTAGCTAACTAGTTGTTCTTATTGTTCTTATTGTCTCGGACCTTAGCTATTGTGTACGATTAGTATATAGTCCTAGGAGCGACAGGAAGTTAACCAGCTTCCTGATTTCGCTTCTAGGTGAGTTTGTATGTTTTGACTTATAATCAATTAGCTTCCTGATTTCGCTTCAAGTTGTGTCTAACTGCCTCTGCCTATACGTCACGTAACTGCAACGTCGTCGTCTTGCTCCAATAGCCTTTAAGCACTGATACATTGGTGATGTGCGTCTTCTGTCCAGGGCTAAGAGACATCATGAGGATACCACAAGCACGCTCTGAGCGATCGTCCCAGTACTCTATCGCCTTTGTGTTCTCTGTTGAAGCTGGAGAGGCTTGTGATGGTTTAGTCTGTCCACCATTGACAAGGCGCAATAGCTTTTGCGATTGTAAGAACGCTTTTGCAGTGACGTTCCAGTCAGGGTAGTTGGTTTCTGTGAGCTGAGCGAAGTTTGGTAGACCGCTGTAGGAAGTCATTGGTAGGCGGATTGGTCTGGGAGATTGTAGAGGTAGGTGTAGCTGACGACTCTAGCGGCTTGGACAGTGCGAGTGTACGGTGTGGTTTCTCTGGGTGTGTAGGTTAAGCCAGCAAAAGGGAGTTCGTTGAAGTAGTGTTCTGCCCAGGTAGTTGGACGAGTTAAAGTGCAGTTGGTGAACTCGGAGTGATAGGTGCGTCCCTGCTCGTTGGTAAAGCGGAAGATGATGTCGAGCGTAGTCTGGAGCTCAGGGCTCATAACCTGTTAAAGGCTATAGGACGGAATGAGGTGGAGGACGTGAATAGACTGAGTAACACTCGGAATATTGGAGTAGGATATAATGACGAGTTGGAAATGGTAAGACTGTGCAAGAGGGAACGCAGTGGGAACGCAGTGAGCTTGGAAGCGAAATCAGGAAGCTAATAAATTGAGAGTTGATATAACAAACATACCTTGGAAGCGAAATCAGGAAGCTAGAGAACTTCCTGTCGCTCCAAGGACTATATACTGTAGCGGACCCTATCTACTCGGAGTAATGATAAGTCCGAGACAAAGGGAACAAGTGACACGTATGCAAACAGTGAGATAAGCGATAACTGATAGGGAATACAATAGTCCGAGACATGTGAAGCTGTCATCTGTCAACTGTCTAATACGTACATATATCAAACTCTATAATAACTGTCAAAACTCGGGTAACAATAGCTGCAAGCGGAGTAACTCTATAATTCCTGTCAATCAATGACATGTGGCGCACTTGTGAATGCGCTGGGTCAATGATCTCCAACAGGATTGAGTGACCAAATCCCCCAAAGATCTGGCACATGACAAACAATTCGCTGATATCATGACCAAGGAGCTGCCTAGAGTCAAGGTTGTCGCATTCAGAGAAGGGATGGGAGTAGCCATTCGATCAGTTGCACCTTAGAGGATTTTGGATCCTGAGGATGCACTGGGTCAGGAGGGGCTGTTGGAGATCAGTGACCCAGCGCTTTCCCTAGTCATTGATTGACAGTTATTATAGAGTTTGACAGTTATTATAGAGTTTGACAGATACCATGATTGACATGTTTGACATCTTATTGTTCTTACGTCTTATTGTTCCTTTTGTTCTTTACGTCTTATTGTCTCGTTATCTTTGTTCCTATTGTTCCTATTGTCTCGGACCTTCGCTATACTCCGGTTAGATAGATAACGATTAGTATATAGTCCTAGGAGCGACAGGAAGTTCACCAGCTTCCTGATTTCGCTTCTAGGTATGTTTGTTCATTTACTCTCAATTGATTAGCTTCATGATTTCGCTTCTAGTTGTGTCTAACTGCCTCTGCCTATATGTCACGTCACTGCAACGTCGTCGTTCTGTTCCTATAGCCTTTAACAAGAAAGGCTCCATCGCATTTTCTAAAGATGGCCAGACCCATTTAACCGCATTTATCACCTCCAACAAGGTCGCATATCTGTCCGGCTCTGTTGAGCCTGTCCCTGAGTACGCCCACATCGCCTCTACTCTCCCTATGGACTATGACCTATGGCATAGACGACTTGGGCATCTAAATCTCGCTTCGCTTAAGCAGATGTACACCCAGAATCGTGCTACAGGCCTTGCAAATAATTGCAGTGCAAACCCTGGTCCCATCTGCGAGCCTTGTCTCGCTGGCAAGATGCATGCCAACCCTTTCCCAACCTCCTCCATTAAATCGAAACGTCCTCTCGCTCTTGTCCATTCCGACTTGAAAGGCCCTCTACCTCGCACTCACTCTGGTCATCGCTACTGGATCACCTTCACTGATGACAAGACTCGTTTCAAAGCGGCTGTACCATTAAAGCTCAAGTCCGACGCTTTTGCTGCATTTAAGCGTTACAAAGAGTGGGCAGAGAACCAGCTCAATATTAAAATCGCTGGTTTGAGAGATGACAAGGGTGGGGAGTATATCTCCAAGGAATTCGACGCTTACTGCGCAGACTGTGGTATTGCCAGGCAGCATACCGCACGAAAACGCGCTCAGCAGAATGGAGTTGCAGAGCGAATTAACCGCACAATTGTCGAGGGTGTTACTGCCATGTTGACTCAAGCAAATTTACCTGCTCGTTTCTGGGGAGAGGCCCTTGCAGCGTTCATCCACGTCTTAAATCGTCGTCCCTCAGCCTCCATCAACGGTCTGACGCCTCACGAGCTCTGGTACAAAGAGAAACCACAGGTTGGACAGCTCAGGGTCTGGGGATGCCTCGCTTATATTCATGTGCAGAAGGACAAGTGTACCGCTTTTGGTCCGCATTTTGAAAAGGGCATCTTCATGGGCTACCCTGACGGTTACAAGGCCTGGAAGTTCGTCTCTCTTGAGACTGGCAAGGTTATTAACTCTGCAAGAGCGGATTTTGATGAAAGGAATTTTCCTGGACTCAAGGGCCAACATTTTGAAGGCCTGTCTCTCGCTTTAGAAGCTGATGCTTTATCCACTTCGCATTCTGTGGATTTGGGGGGATAGACAGCGACGACTCTGACAACTCTCCTGATTTAAATCCTCAGAATACACCAGTCGCTCCACCTCAAGCACCAGCGCCTGCACCACCTGCACCACCTGCATCACCTCCGAACAATCGTAGCCCTGCACCATCGCCTTCGCCTGATCCTGCTCCACCAGCTGTCAACCCAGCATGGCTTCACACTCCATCACCTACATTTCCCACTGTTCCACCCACTGCTCCTACGCGTGAGCGCATTTACCACCATGCATCACAGCCATCAGGACAGCGAAGTCCAGCCTCTGATCCACCATCCTCACCTGGAAGATGATGATGATGAGGATGAAGACGATGAAGACACCAGCAGTGCAGACGAAATGAACATTGGTCCAGGACAAGCCTTTGCAGCAGCGTCCAAGACAGAGCCAGATCCCTTATCTTTCGCACAGGCCATGGCATCGCCTTTTGCTGAACAGTGGGCTGAAGCCATGCGCTCCGAGTACGCCTCATTGCTAGGCAAAGAAGTCTTCGACCGCGTCAAGCTACCTCCTGGCAAGAAAGCTATTGGGAGCAAATGGGTACTCAAAACCAAATGCCTTCCTAATGGTTTGATTGATCGCTACAAGGGCAGAGTCGTCGCACAGGGCTTCTCACAGCGTCCTGGCTTTGACTATGGCGATGTTTTTGCTCCCACTTGTCGCATGGCCACCATTCGAGTTATTCTTGCTCTTGCAGCATTTGAGGACCTACACCTGCGCTCCATCGATGTTTCCACCGCATTCCTGAATGGCGAATTGGAAGAGGAGATCTACATGAAGCAACCGGATACCCTGAAGCGCTAGCGCTATAATATGTCTGATTGCAATCCTGGCTGCACTCCCATCGATCCCAGCATTCCCCTTGACAAGGACATGGGCCCAGCAACGCCTGAAGAGGTCCAATATATGCAGAACATACCTTATCGCTCTGCAGTTGGCTCTTTGCAATACCTGGCCCAATGCACAGGTCCTGATATCTCCTACGCTGTTGGCATCCTTGAACGCTTTAATGTGAATCCTGGTCCTAAGCACTGGCAAGCGATCAAACTGTTAGAGGCTATAGGAACAGGACGACGACGTTGCAGCGACGTGACATATAGGCAGAGGCAGTTAGACACAACTAGAAGCGAAATCAGGAAGCTAGTTAATTCATGATCAAAACATACAAACTCACCTAGAAGCGAAATCAGGAAGCTGGTGAACTTCCTGTCGCTCCTAGGACTATATACTAATCGTACACAGAAGCGAAATCAGGAAGCTAATTAATTATAAGTCAAAACATACAAACTCACCTAGAAGCGAAATCAGGAAGCTGGTGAACTTCCTGTCGCTTCAAGAACTATCTACTAGAATGTGTCCTATGTAATCCGGAACATATGTAAGGTCCGAGATGATAGGACAATGATAACAGGTGCCACGTATGCAGATAATACGTGACACATATGTTAAAGGCTGTAGGACGGAATTAGGTGGAGGACGTAAATAGACCGAGTAACACTCGGTCTATTGGAATAGGATATAATGACGAGTTTGAAATGGTAAGACTGTGCAAGAGAGAACGTAGTGGGAACGCAGTGAGCGACGATGCTTGGAAGCGAAATCAGGAAGCTTATAAATTGAGAGTTGATATAACAAACATACCTTGGAAGCGAAATCAGGAAGCTAGAGAACTTCCTGTCGCTCCAAGGACTATATACTGTAGCGGACCCTATCTACTCGGAGTAATGATAAGTCCGAGACAAAGGGAACAAGTGACATGTATGCAAACAGTGAGAGACATGTGAAGCTGTCATCTGTCAACTCTCTAATACGTACATATATCAAACTCTATAATAACTGTCAAAACTCGGAGTAACTCCATAATAACTGTCAAAGCGGAGTAACTCTATAATTCCTGTCAATCAATGACATGTAGCGCTCTTGTCAATGCGCTGGGTCAATGATCTCCAACAACATATACAAACAATGAGATAGATAAACAATAGTCCGAGACATGTGCTGATGGCAACTGTCTAATACATAAAAGTATCAAACTCTATAATAACTGTCAAAAGTTCGGAGTAACTCTATAATTCCTGTCAATCAATGACATGTGACATGTGGCGCACTTGTGAATGTGCTGGGTCAATGACGATGTGGTGTCACGTTGGCAGTGGCTCCAGTGTCTGCATTCCAGAAATAGGCATTTAAATCAGTGGGAGATGGATAGAGTTGTTCGCCATCAAGGCGGTGACAGAGGGAGGTGTAAGAGACGCAGGCGACGCAGGGTAAGCGATAGGGGTGTGCTGAACGTTGGTGGAGCGTAGTGTCAAACAGGGAACACATGATAATGACATGGTGTTAAAATGCGAGTTGGAGTGGTGCAGATGGTGTAGAAAAATGCGTAGAACGTTGTAGGACGATCTGTTGTGTTAAACACGGTTGAGCGGTGTGGCAAGAGCGAAGACAAGCAGCAGTGGCTGTAGAGATGAATAGGGCAGCAATGTGACAATGCGCAGACTAAGCTGGCAATTTGCTGGGTGTTTGGTAGTGCAAATGCGGTGCAGGCAAGTGCATAGGTTGTTGTAGAGCTTCTGTAGCACGGATAGACGTCTCAGGACGTAGGAATGCAAGTAACAGATGGATTGGACGATGTTTTATAGGGTTAAACCCAGTAAATCATGGAAAGATGATGCAGGGTGATGCAGGATGGAAAGTGTACATCCAGAGACGTATAAGCACGAGTAGAAGCGTGGCAGGGAACGCAAAAAAATGCAAAGGCTGAGCTTGCAACTTGTAGAGTGTCTAGAGCTCGGGGCTCATAACCTGTTAAAGGCTATAGGAACAGAACGACGACGTTGCAGGTAAAAGAGCAGTAGTCGCATCACTCAAACTTGAAGGATTCAGATCAAAGAGGCGGAGGAAGGAAGAGGGAAACTGATATTTCAAGGTGGTTTGTGTTAAAGGCTATAGGAACAGAACGACGACGTTGCAGTGACGTGACGTATAGGCAGAGGCAGTTAGACACAACTAGAAGCGAAATCAGGAAGCTGGTGAACTTCCTGTCGCTCCTAGGACTATATACTAATCGTTATCTATCTAACCGGAGTATAGCGAAGGTCCGAGACAATAGGAACAATAGGAACAAAGATAACAAGACAAAAAAGACGTAAAACAAAAAAGACGTAAACAACAAAAGGAACAATAAGACGTAAGAACAATAAGATGTAACTGTTAATCAGGTATCTGTCAAACTCTATAATAACTGTCAAACTCTATAATAACTGTCAATCAATGACTAGTGAAAGCGCTGGGTCACTGATCTCCAACAGTTTGAACACATCTTGGAATGTATATGCTGCATTAAATCACCTGAAACGTCACTAGAAGACATTGGCAGTTGGACTCCCATTTTCCTGTGATCCACATGTGCCAAAATGCCATTGATGAGGAGTTCGTCAACCAAAGTGGGCAGAGTAAATGGATGTGTCAAGCAGAGTGGGAAAAAATGTAAGGCGGATGGACACACCATAACCCTAGCAATGAAGCTGTGCAGAGTCAAATGACTGGTGCACGAATTGGTGTGATTGACAGAGAATGAGAATGGCGGTAGGTTGTTGATGTGGAGGATGGTGCACCGAGTCACCACACCTGGAGGCGGCACAGTTGACCACATCTCTGCCCAGACTCTGATCAGGAGTCCCTGTGTGGATTGATGTTTCTCCCTGTAAATCGATTTGTGTTGTGCTTTTTGGATGCCAGTTTGCCGCGAAGGTTGTAGTGTTCAGACAGGGAACTTAACACTGTGATATAATTGTGAGGTAGAAGAAATCAGCTCGGGCAATGAATACTGATGTTATTTGGCCCTGCACGTATCCTGTCTGAAAATGGGTGCAATTTGCAGCAACAACATATAAAAAAGATAGTAAGGAGCTGTATACAATAAATTGTCCGGTCCAAATCCAAATTATCCAACGAAAAGCTGTAGGGAGATAAATTTGTTAGCGGCAAGGGGGAAGATTATTATGACTAAGAAGCTTACCATAATAGCATAGATATCATAGATAGTAAAATTCCGCTAAAACTACACTCCCCCAATCTCGACGCTTGTCTGGCGATGAGTCAGCGAGAGCAGCTGAGCTATCTGGGCATGACTCACAGTGGGCTGCATCTCTATGTTGCTCTGACCTGGGTGTCCTCGGGCCGGGAGGCGGCTTTGAACTTGAAGCACGACATCACCACTAAAGCGTTGCGGGCGGAAGTCTGTAATAAATTAGTTCTATATCAAAGATTAAAACAGAATGACACACCTTTATGAGCTCGAAAGCACATGCACGAAGGTGGGCCTCATTTTATTAGCCACTCGGATCATTGGATTGAACTGAGTGGGCATTGGTACTATGGCTGCCAGAGTGGTCAGTGGTGCATGACCAGCACGGTGAAGGGGTTTACACCCCGTCAACCGATTAACAATAATGAACAAACACTCACCAAGATGGCAATAATGGTCTCACCAAGATGGCAATAATGGTTGTGCTATGGTAGAAAGTAAGTGTGCGGAACGAAGAAGCGAACAGAAGACTCACCGAAAGAGTAGGGCCATCTAGTAGTCCGAATCACAAACTTGATTGAGGCTACCACTGAGCTGGCAGCAAAACGCAAGCCTGAGGCTTTACTGACGGGTTGTGAATTCGAAGGCAGCTCCCTGTGCGGTGAGGTTCAGAAGGTGTTTAGTCCGGCGGGGGGAGGGGGGGGGCAATCAAACGACTCTGCAATCATTTGGCTATGAATGTGAAATTGGCACGCCTGGTGATCTGGAGAAAACCGAATAATCAGATTACAGGGAACCACTTTTGGAGTTGTGGTGCATTATGGCTGTATCATGGCTGCTTCCGTCATGTAAGTGCTTGACTTTGTTTACAAGGTGTGAGCTGGAGATGATGAATTAGAACATTTGTACATGTTAACTAGTTGTACTACTGTGATCTTACCTGTCTTCTTCTGTGAACCCATCAAGTGTGATCAGTAATTTGGTGAGCACCCATCTTTCTTGACACAGAGTTTCACTCAATGCCCACCAGAGTGCAACACTTACAGTGAAGGAGTGGGCATCATTTTCTGATTCTGTTGTGACAGCGCAATTTGCCCAAGGGGTGCTATATGGCACTACTATCGCAGAATTGAACCAGATTTTCAGAGAATCACATACAGTTATTGCCCCATCTGTCCAGGCCAATGTCAAAAATCTCCTTCGATGGTTCCAGGCGGAATTCACGGGGGGGCATGTGTCTGGTGGCCACATTGTTTCTAGAACGCAAGTGGGCAGAGATCTACTGAGAGCAGTACAAAAGCATGATGGTGTTCTTTAACGATGTGCAAACTGGTCGTGGGCCCGAGTGTACGTCCTTCCACCATCTCCCTCCACTCAGCAGGCAATAAACTTATGGATTTATGATTATGGATGCTGCCCCACTTGTTTCACAAGCCCAGTATGGTGTCAACAATGCAACTCAGGCTCAATGTGGCGGTGGGGTTGGCCCAACAAATTATATATAATTCCAGAATAGTACCGGGCCAGGTGGCGACCAAGGCTACAGGCAGCAAGGGTCCCACCAGGAGCATCAGCCCAGGTTCGGCAACTTTGGGATGGCAGTGGTGGCCCCCAGGCCAGAGAGCAGCCTATCTACGACAGGCCGGAGCAGGAGGGTGAGGAGGACATGGCGGTGGGGCAGCATCAAGGGTACTAGGGTCAGTACAGCGAGGAGTAGCTCAGCTCTCATCTCTGTACATGCACTCTGTATTTCTCTTTCCAATGTTAGCAGTGATAGGCGGCCACACAATTCAGTCAGATTGTTTAGGACTGTTCTCGCTAGCCGGACTGAAATTCTGCTGAACAGCACTGGTCAGCCGGAGCTGGCCAGGTCAAAAGGGTGTGAGAACAGTGCTATCTGGCCAGACATAATTTAGTGTGGGCTGCATATGTTATACATGCAGTGTGGTACAGACTGGCCATATATTTTGAATTGAACTAGGTTCAGGGTGGTGTTTGCTGGCCAGAGGGAAGATTTGAGAACAGGTTTAGCATGGTACTTGCTGGCCAGGCAGAAACAGGCAGAGCATGGTACTGGCTGGCCAGAAAGTAGACAGGGAAACAGGTTCAGTACAGCAATGACTGGCCAGGTGGTAGATGTGGAAACCGATTCAGTGTGGTGTGTGCTAGCCAGAGGGCATAATCTCAAATGAGCTCAGTGTGGTGTGGCCTGGCCAAGGGGTAGTGTCTATAAGGGTTCAGGACAGTTTGGGCTGGCCAAGGGGTAGCATATCAAAAGGGGTCAGCACCACATGGACCGGACAGGAGGTAAATGAGAAACGGGTTCAATGTGGTGTTAGCTGGCCAGGGGAGATTCTGAAACAGGTTCAGCACAGTGTGGGCTGGCCAGACCAACACTGAGTGAAACAATTTAGAACTGTACTGGCTGGCCAGGTGGCATTATAGATCAGTAGCCCCACCCTAAAAACATCCTTATTTAGCACTCTCACCCCTGATGGTGCCTTGATTCCCACACTATTGCCCAATTAGTCCGTTCATGGGCTTGTATAAAAATATTTATTTGCCCCAAACATGATGTATGCTACCTCACCAGAAGCAGAATTTTCCTTAGAATGTGAATCTGGAATCTTTTTTGGGCCTGGTTGCCTGCAGCGACCAATGTTGGCAATTCCGGTGGCGGATAAAATATTTACAGCCACAAAATAGGATGTGTTATACGTCACCAGAAGCGGAATTTTCTGTAGAATCTGAATCTAGAATCTGTTTTGGGCCTGGTTGCCCATAGCAACCAATATTGGCAATTCCGGTGGCTAGTAATTTTTTTAACACATCATCTGAACCGAAATTTTTTGGGGATTCCAAATCTGGAATCCATTTTTATCTGTGATCACTTTGGGGTGACCTACAGCCATTCCGGTGGGCAATTAGGCCAATCAATATAAAATATGGACCAAAAATTATGATCACCCACACTGTGCTTAACCTTTTTGAGTTGCTACCCTCTGGCCAGCCCATGTCATATTGAGCCAATTTGAGATTATTACCCCTGGCCAGCCTGTACCACACTGAACCTGTTTTGCCCTCTACTTTCTGGCCAGCAAGTACCACACTACACCTGTCCCTAAATCTTCCCTCTGGCCAGCCTACACCACTCTGAACCTATTACAATTCAAAATATATGGTCAGTCAGTACTATACTGCATGTATCATATATAAGCAAAGACTAGCTTATGTCTGGCCAGGTAGCACTGTTCTCACCCCTTTTTGACCTGGCCAGCTCCGGCTGGCCTGTGCTGCTCAGCAGAATTTCAGTCTGGCTGGCGAGAACAGCTCTCAAGACCCCACTGATAGCACTGGATAGGCCATTTCACTCCCCCAAGTCTTTTGTCTGATCTCTTACCTAAGTGGTCATCAGGTTTCGTTATCCATCCATCAACTTAGCCAGACAAAGATCAAATTATTTGATACCTCAACGACAGAAGTCCTTATATGCTCCGTTGGCTGGCGGCTATGCACCATCTGGTACCATGACACGACTTGAAATCTTAAGTCATGAACCTACACAAGTTTTCTGCAGCAAATGTTCATTATTTTTAGTATGTACTATTATGTATCACAATCTATGTTGTTGCCCCCAAGACCTCGCCAAAAGCGAAATAACATAACTAATTGCAGATCAGCAGTTCTGTGCCACAGGTTTGCAACTTGTAGCATATGTTGGAACAGGGGATAGCAGAGCGGTCGGGCTGAAGACATTAGAGAAGAGCGAGGTAAAGGCAAGGGGCCAGGGCACCATGGTTGTCTGTGTGGTTAACAGGGAAGGAGGTCTTATGTGCCTTCGCTGTAGTATCTCCTGTTGGAGATCATTGACCCAGCGCATTCACAAGTGCGCCACATGTCATTGATTGACACGAATTATAGAGTTACTCCGCTCTGACAGCTATTATAGAGTTACTCCGAGTTTTGACAGTTATTATAGGGTTTGACAGTTGTACATATTTAGACAGTTGCCATCAGCACATGTCTCGGACTATTGTTCTCCCTATCTCACTGTTTGTATACGTGTCACTTATTATCTATTATCCTATTGTCTCGGAGCTTACATATGTTCCGGTTAGATAGGACGCATTCTAAGTATATAGTCCTTGGAGCGACAGGAAGTTCTCTAGCTTCCTGATTTCGCTTCAAGGTATGTTTCCTATTATTTCTCAATTGATCTAGCTTCCTGATTTCGCTTCAAGTGTGTCTAACCCTTGCGCATCAATTGTCCCTTCGTCCTTGCAACGTCGTATCAACAAGTACTAGTCACTACAACGTCGCATCTAGTCCTATAGCCTTCAATATCTCCCTCTCGTCAGGTGCTTAAAGAAACCTATTCGGTTGCCTCTTGGCACAAGATGACTTGATAGGGGTGTGACTGGGATGAGTCTGGTTTCAATCACAAGATGTGCAAAGGCAAGCCACATTGATAAAGCGAAATGGACATCAGTGAGGATATGGAAGACCTATACGAACCTCTGGATCCTGTCAACACCGAAAGACTCGTGTGGACACATTTGGTCTGGTGGCATTTTGGCACCACCAGCTTGAAGCCCTCAAAATTTCGCTCCAGATGATGCTGGAAATATTTTACCGGTCACTAGAATCACCAATATTGGTTGCTACGGGCAACAAGGCCCAAAATCAATTCCAGATTCAGATTCTAAAGAAAATTGTGCTTCTGGTGAGGTATAACACATCCCTTTTTGTATCAATAAACATTTTATCAGCCACCGGAATTGCCAGTATTGGTTGCTACAGGCAACCAGGCCCAAATTGGATTCCAGATTCAGATTCTACGGAAAATTCCGCTTCTGGTGAGGTAGTATGCCATACATCATGTTTTGAGCAAATAGATATTTTTCTAACAGCCCAAGAACGGACCAATCAGGTGATAGCATGGGAAACAAGGCACCATCAGGGGTGAGGGTGCTAAATAAGGATGTTTTTAGGGTAGGGCTACCCACCTATAATGTTGTCTGGCCAGCCAGTGTGGTTCTAAAGTGTTTTACGAGGTCTTGGTCTGGCCAGCCTGCACTGTGCTGACCCTGTTTTGGAATCTCCCCTGGCCAGCCAGAACCAAACTGAATCTGGTTTGTATACTACCCCTTGGCCAGCCCGAGCTGTGCTGAACCCATTTGGATAATACCCGCTGGCCACCCCATGCCACACTGAGCCCGTTTCCCCATATACCTCCTGGTCAGCCCGCACTGTGCTGAACCCATTTGGATACTACCCTCTGGCCAGCCCAGCCACACTGAGCCTGTTTCACAGTCTACTTCCTGGCCAGCCATTGACGTGCTAAACCTGTTTCCCTCTCTACTTTATGGACGGTTGAGCATCTTTAGCAGAATTTTTGGTAGAGTCAAAAAATTCATTTTGTTCAAAATGACTGCCCATGTTCGACTTTCCCATGACCGACCATCACTGACGGTCGAGCACCTTTAAATTTATTGTGCAACAGCCAGACTGTTATTTTAAAAAAGTGCATGTCTGACTGTTGGCAACACTGGAGGACTATTAGCACCATGTGGTCATTTCCCATGTCCGACCGTCAGTGACGAACACCTTCATTGTTGTTCAACATGCAAACTCTTATTTAACACAACTGCATGACCGACCGTCGGTGACGGTCGAGGACTATTAGCACCATGTGATCATTTCCCATGTCTGCCCATCAGTGACAACTCGTTTCAATGTTTGTAGGTGAAACACATTAAGATAGATACACTATATAACTATTGCATGATGGAATTATGGAGAGTGGCCAGGGCCACTGGAATAGCACACTAGGTTTTGAAGGGGTACTCGGGGGGGAGGAGCCATATCCGGAACCACCGCTTGAGCACACCCAAGGACCGCTCGATCTTGTTTCTCAGTTGTGCATGCCGAAGATTAAATAAATCTTCTTTACATTCTAGCCTGTAAAATTAATTAACATCAGCTGAAAGCATTATTGTGCTTTAAAGACATACCTTACAGCCGCATGGCCCCATTCAGCTAGGTGGTACCAAGTGTCGCAAAAAGGGATCAATATCTAAGGACAGCTTGGGTAGCCAGCATCACCAAGGTAGTACCAACCTTGTGGCACCCAGAATCCATGTTGAGTCGTGAAGTCCCAGGCTCTCGTATCGGTGGTGCTACCTTCCGCTCCTGTCAGGGCATATACACACTCGAAGCTGAAATTGCATGTGATTAAACAATTCTGGGATAAAACCCTTTGCGGTTGCAGAAGATCCCACGCTCCCCCTTTGGGGGAGTGCATGGAATGTGGCTGCTGTCTATGGCCGAGAGCCCCTCTAAAATACCAGAATTTGGGATTATTCAGTACTTTGTTGGTGATGCACACATCCTTGCTGGGGAGTACGACATATTTGCGGTAAAATTAACCACCCAAGAAAAACAAGAATGTTGATTTGAAATATCTGAGGAAAAGTCAGCTGGCTCTTCGGGAGCATAAAAGGATATCTTACTTTGTGATCGTCTTGTTCAATCGTTGAAATCTTTCTCCGGTATGACATATCATGTTTCCGGTAACCACTGTGTATAAAAAAATAGCCAGCTGTTCTTCTAGTGTGACATGTCTTGATGCTCTGCGGCCCATTGCCTCCATCTCAAATAGCAGTTGTTCAAATATGAGGTGTGTGACACTGAGCTCAGTGTGAATGTGTAGAGGATGGCCTGTCAATAACTCCATGACCCACTGGGCCCCGGTTAAAGCAGAAGTGTGGTATGCTTGTCGGAGGGGATGATCGGGAGCTTGCATCATCTGAACCATAATAAACATGTACACATTTAGAATAACTGTGATTGCAACAGTCAGTCATCTCCTCTGCATGCAAAGCCCATCATAATAGTTATGCCAATCGAGCACATCCATGACAGTAGACCGAGGATTGAAACAAGCAGTAGAGAATCAGTGAGATTGATCGTGGTCGATTATGGTTGATCGTGTTGAATTTGGATTCAGACTCCGCTCGAAATCCTGACAGGCGGCTACAATTACTAATATGGCAGGCTGCTGTCATTTTTCGTAAAAATTATTGAAATGTTGCTTGGCAACCCACCCTACAACTGTAGCCGAACGAGCTCTTAGACAACTACAGGTAGTGCTAGGAAGGCTTATATGAAGGCTGTAGACATAAAATTAAGTATTTGTGCTGTTTTCTGACTATAACTTCTACAATACTATACATCTAGTCCAAGTGAAAAACGCAAAAATGGATGATGGTTGGGTGATAGAGTGGAGTGGTCAAAGGAAAGTATAAGCACCATGGCAGTTACAGCTCAGCCCAATGGCCAGGGTGCCTTGGTCCACTCCTAAAATCCACTCTATCTATCCTCAACCATCCTCTCTTTTCGCTGTTTTTATGCTTCAACTAGATGTATATTAGCCCTGGTCTGTCGCCGACGGTCAGAATAGACACCCATTTACATAGTGAAAAAAGGATCAACTACTGATTAATATCTTTGGGTTAGCCTACAGGGCTAAACTATGTTATGTATACAATTGTTCTGGAAATAGCTGCTGCCTTGGAATATTGTGCAGTACTGTAGAGATTCTTAGTGTGATGTGTGGGTGTCAGAGATGAGGACTGCACTTGACCAAGCCGAAGGCTTGCGATGGAGTCCGGGTCCAGAGACTCGGAGGCCTGTTTGACCCGAGGGTCCTGTTTGAGATGGGGTGAGGTGTAGGATGAAGGGGATGGAGAACAAATGTGATGGGGAACATATGGAAGGGATGTCCGGAGGGCTACGATGAGAGACCGGGGTCCGGCGGATGGAGAAACACTGAGAGAGAGAAAGAGAAACGACAGGAAACTCTGTCGGCTTGGTGCACAACACAGAGCGAAGTGATCGTGGGGCAGTCCGGCTCGAAAGGGCTCGGTCCAGGGCTCAGAACAAAGGTAGAAACACGCTGAAACACACAGGAACACGCACAGACACAGTGGAAAGCTCCGGGACACAGAAACATGATGCACACAATTTAGAGGGAAAACCAAGATGATTTATTGTGATGACCTA
This sequence comes from Athelia psychrophila, assembly GCA_001630335.1. NCBI lineage: Eukaryota > Fungi > Basidiomycota > Agaricomycetes > Atheliales > Atheliaceae > Athelia > Athelia psychrophila. The sequence goes on from KV417695.1 coordinate 99,500, forward strand.
AGGTTGTATATGTATTGTAAGGCAAGGAGGGCGTGTCCGAAGCATATTCTACATCAAGAATGACCGGTCCGGAGCTCATGCCTGCAACCCGCCTCGTGTATCTATCCAGAACAAAACAAACAAACTTGTGTCTGTTCCGGGAATCGTTCTGTTGCAGTTCCTGCTGATGCGCTGCTGCATGTGGTGATACCTTGTGTACTGGGTAATGTGATAGCCGAGCCCGGGTGGGGAGTCCGGGCCTCAGAAACCTTGGCGGGGCTCAGACAGTCCGGGTTGACAGGATCGAAACATCGGTCACCTCCGGAAAATGTCGGGCAGGAATGGAGAGTGCAGGGAACATGTCGGGGGTGTTGGGAGTTCGAACCAAGGGTGATAGGGAGTCGTACCTGCAGGCGGGGGCTCGGGTTCGGGCTGGAAACCTCGGTTACAGACGGAAAACCTCGGTCACGGCTGGAAAACCTCGGACAGGAATTGAAAACCTCGGACGTGCAGGAAACACCTCAGACCTGGGAACTGGACAACAGGGAAGGATGTCGGGTAGCTCCAGAATGCTCTGAAATCCCGAATGCGCTACCTAGAGCATGCACATGCTCTACAGTGCCTTTCCATAACAGGGTGGGTGGTAATCCCAAAGACTTATTCAATAAAGAACCAAGACTCAAAAGTACAAAGGGTAAAAAAAAGATATTGTAAAGATGCTATCATATAGGGAGTAGTAGAGGAACTTCTTTTGCAAGTCTTATGTGACCCATGTGATTGGAGTCTTTGAGGTTGTGTTGATTGTTGACATTGAAGCTGTTCTGGTAGGGGTTAATTTATTTATGGACTCATTTCATAGTGTGGGTTTCCGCCAAACGTGCGTGCTCGGAACACAATGTTGTCGCCCTATAAAAGGAAATTTGCTGAACTCTGATCCGAAGTTCTGCAAATCCACCCATTTTGACTCACTCTCTGCATTTAATGTTGATTAAAGGTGCTGTAAATTTGATTTAGGGTCCCACAATTACATCCTGCACTTCAGAATAATTCAATAGCATCAGGGGGGGCCGTGGTATGCAGATTATTGAGTGGTGGCCACATTTGAGCTAAATTCAGTTGTTACATTGGCCCCAATCCATTAAGTAGGCCATATCAAGCCCAGATTTACAAATATGGTGCAAGTAGTTTACTGTGAGATTTAGTGTGTAGCTCTTGACTGTCATTCTCGATCACTTGCCCTCAAACCAATGCAGCTTCACAGCTCAGCTTCGGCTGTGTAAATTGTGCAGCTCAGCTCAATCAAATTTAGTGCAAGCTGCTTCAACGTGATCTTGCCTGTGTGCACTAAGGGTGTGTTTTGGGAAATGTCAATCGGCACTGCTGCAAGCATACACTTTGTATTTTGTTCTTCTGCATCACCCTGCAGGCAACATTGAGACTATGGCACCTGCATGAAAGTCTAAGACTACTAGCACTGTGACTCGGAAGAAGACCCACTCCACCCCCTCCAATAAATCAAAGACTCTTGGTGACACCCATCATCCCTCAGCAGCATCTCTGTTTGACAGCAGCCGCATGACCACAGAGCAGTGGTACCGATCAAAAAACACTACAAGAGCATATGCAGGCTATGTGAAGGCAGGGAAGGTCTGGCTGGATGAATGGGCAAAGGAGCCTAGAGACGATGAGGAGAGTCAGCTGGGAACAAGCATGCCTGAAGAGAGGTCCACATTCTTGAACACATTTGACTCCATTGGCGAGCACACACCCACAGCCCTCCACATGCTGACTGTGTTCAAGTGTGATCACCTAGGCTTGAAATTTGCCACTGCAGAAGGTTTACGATCAGCATTCAAGTCTTACTTTCAGCAGTGCGTTCAGCTTTCCCTTCAAGTGACAGTACACTTCTGACAGCTCCATATTCAGTGTTCTGGGATGTCAAGGAGACTATTGGAGGTACAACGATCTGCATAACCGCTGGGAGGCCTTGAAGAACCAGAGCAAGCGATTAGACACATCAACTCAAGCTCTTCCCATGCTACCCTGGGATTTGCAGAACATTGTGGGGTGGCTTGAAAGCCCTGAAGTGGTAGATGGACTCTCAGAAACTAGACGCCTATACTTCAAGGCATTTGCAACAACAGCATTTGCTCTATGGGCCCGGTAATTGCATATCAAACTTATGACATCTGTTTCTGACTTCTCCATGTAGCAACAAGGAACTAGTCAATCTGCAGGCTCAACATGTTCGTACAGACCAATGTTCCCCAACTGGCCACCCATACACAGAGTTCACTCTTGTTTTCCGCAAAACAAACAAGGATAGCACTAAAGGTCAGCATTGCATTCACCGCTTCAGCTCAGCAATTTAATAACAGAAAATATACTATAGGGCAACGGTACATGATCCCCCCAGACCCTGAAAACTCTCACATTAACTGTCATTACGACATGGGAGTGTGGATCCACCATCTGGAGGCTCAGTTGGGCCGTGCTCTACTGCCTGATGACTACATCTTTCCCGCCATTGCATCCACCAGACGCCTGAAATTTGGGGAGCCCATCAGCCGGTCGGCATTTGAGAATCTCATGGATGAGATTGTTGACGGCTCTGGTGTCCTTATAGGAAGAAATGTAATATTCTCAACACACTGTTTCCGTAGGGGTGGGGCCCAGTACCGCTTTATGTGGGCAAAACACAAGTGGAGTTTGAAGGCAGTGAAGTGGCGGGGGGGTGGGTGGTCGTCCAGCGAGAATGTGAGTAATTTATTCAGTGGCTTGAACAATCTTCGCTTACAATTTTGAGTCAGGTGGGAACTATCATGAGATACCTGCTGGATGAGCTGATGAGCTACGAGGAAGGGTTTGGTGATATTCTCATGGAAGATTGTGCCTCTAAATGGCATGAGACTTTTATGGGGACCACAGACTCAGATGCAGATGCGGGACTCACAAAGAGGGGCTTGGAATTATTTGAAAATAACTTCCTTCAGCAAGTGAAGAGCCTTATTCATGGTCTGCCTGGTGCGTAACACATTGACTTTCAATTTATGCACATTTTTCATTGATATTCTCAGTGCACAACATGATTGCACCCCTCCAAGCCCCGAAACCCAGTCTTCCCTAGCAACAGCCAACCACTCCCTTCAATCACCTCCCTCTCGCCATCCCCTTCCCGCACAGTAGTTGCCTTCACCCTCCAAACCTCGCCTTCCAAAAATGTGATGACCACACCCGAAGCCACCACCACCAATTATCCTCCTCGCATTCCAACTTGTACCGCTCTGGAGGATGTTGTCATGTACTGGGAAAAGGGCCACAAGGAACATGGTCTCACAGTACCCCTAAAGCTATGGAAGTCCCGCTGGCAGGCGGCAGACTACCGTAGCGAAGCATCAAAACTCAGCAACATTACACAAATCTACGAGGAGTACAAGTACAAGTGTAAAGGAGACGATGACATTTTTGAGGCCAACTACCCAGGCCTTCGCCATTGCTTCAAGCATCTGCTGACAGCTGTATGTGCTGCTCGTATTGAACGAGAGGATGCCAAGGCCCGTAATCGCACTCTTAGGAAACATTAATAGTTCTTAGACAATAATAATAGTACATTTCAGTGCTAATAACCGTATTCAGTAGATACTGATGAGAAAATTTTCAACTTTGACCATACCCGTCCAAAAGACTTTGAAGATTTTGAGCAAAGAAATCTGAGTGCACGTAGAGTGTGTGTAATCAGACATGTGCCAGTTTCACGGTCACTTGGTGTCTCAAATTTACACTTGACAGTCCTGCAAAGATATTGCACCTGTCACTGCGAGAAATGGACATGCTGGTAACTGTCTTAAATCTACTCCCTATTATGCACTTGTTATGCAAGAGTTTTGGTGTGTATGCTACATACATGGGGCAGTTTACTTTGGAAGAAAGGATTGAAGTACACTACTGTATATCTCCATATCTCCCCTGCTCTTTCCATGTCTCTTAGCTTCCTCTGTCCCCAAAATGTTTCGTAGACTATGAGTTGTTCATTATTGTTATATATCCTCAAAAACCAACTTTGAAAACATTTTTACACAACTGTTTACCTGTAGGACACTTATCGCTATTGCAGGCCTCCTTTGCAGCAGACCTAGGTCTCATACACACGCACAATGAGTCAAAAGCTATGGCAGTTGGATCAGGAACTCTATTATAGTACAGGTTACTTGACATGACTAGTCCAATGATTATAAGGAGGCTCTTCTTTTCCATCTGCGTCCCCAGTCCAAGAGTCCATTGTGCGGTCAGAGTGAAGACTACAGTGCTACGGACACCTTTCATATGAAGGTTAAAATGGGTCTCTTTCTGAGATTGGAAGATGATCATGTCTCCTGGTCTGGAGTCCAGGACCAGACCAGCCTCATGTAATCAAATCTCTAATCCTTGGAAGTCGCCTATGGTAAAAGTTGTGCACCAGGTTTTGTCTCCATGATCTCTGTGGCCTTTCGTGCAGGCACAAAGATTCACCACCATGGAAGTAAAGGGATGGCCTGGTGAGTTAGCGTGAAGAGGGAGATACTCACAATGTATCTCAAGTTCCTTGTACACCTCTGGGAGGTGGTGTTCAATCTGTGTAGTATCAGTTAGCCATGAAAATAAGATGACATAGAAATGAAAGGAGCTCACATTGGAACAAAAAAACTCCAGAATATCTTTCAACAGTGTACAGACTTGTTGATAGAGAGCAGGGTGTTTGCAGATGTTATCTGACTCTCGTGGAACACATTGAGAGAAGTTAGCCTTAACAGCACCCTCCTTGATGAGCTGGTCAGGATGAATGTCAGATGGCACCCCTGCCCCCTACAATGAGAGTGAATGTTAGTAATAGGCAAATGGCAAGTAAGAAAGAAAAAACTTACACTCTCAAAATAGCGATTATAATGGCTGAAATGGATAGCAAAGAACTGAAAGCCCTGTTCATTTGCAGTGTCCACCTCAAACAGTTCACCTGGGAAGGCAATCTGAAGCTGAGATATGGTTGCCTCACATTGCACCTTGAGCACAGTGGCAGCATGTGTGGACACCATGGCCATCAGCTCACCATCCAGGTCTTGAACCTTCGATTTTTCTACAGGGCAGTATCATTAGTCAAAGAATGATAGATACACAAAATATAGCTTACCCTGAAATAATTGAGGATGGGACCCCAATATATGGATGCTTCTTCTGAAAGCTTCCAGTGGTGGGCTTCGCCCCTTCGAAGTCAAGGGGAATCTGTTCATTCAACTGAGAAGATAAGTCAGCATTCAATAGCAGAGGAGAGAAGAGCTAATCACGCACCAGTTTCTGAAGATTATTCAAATCAACAGCTACCACTCTGTCCTCAGCCTTCTGTAGCTCAATCTCAGTCCATTCATCTCTGTTGACCTTGCCAACAGGAAATGAAGCACACTCTGAGACCCAGGGAGCATTCAAAGTGACAGCCTCCACAGTATAGGGTGATTGAGAAGGCAGGGAAGGAAGGGTCTGGGGGGGAATGATGCTCCAGGGGATTGGAGAGCGCTCAGGAAGTATGAATTTACTGATAGGAACAGTCAATATTGGATGTATAAGACTGAAAATGGCTCACTTCTTCTTAATGTTGCTGAACACATTATCAGCAGCTGACAAATCAACCAGTTGAAGATATTCACGACCTTCCACCTCAGTTTCAGCAGGTAGCCAAAGAAGTCCATTCACCCATGAAACCGGCAGCAGATGGAGTTCCACAATCCGCAAGCGAGGAATAATAGCATTCCTAATAACTGTGCCCCAAGGCCCCTCTAACACGCAATGTCAAAAAAAGAACCATACACAAACACAAAATGCTTACCTGATAAATATGATGTAGATTGAACCTGCCAGAAAATAAGCTTCCTGATATCAAAAAAGTATTCATTTCACTCACAGCCAGAGACAAGTTCAATAAATCGAAACCCGTGAGCTTGGTGTCTCCGAAAGGCTTCTAATTTCATTGAGGTGTTTGAACCTCTATGAACAGCAGCTAGTGTACGTCCAGTGCCGCTCAGCTTCTTCAGTTCCCTATCAAAATAGAATGTCAGTACGGAATATAAGTTCATACTATGCACATACAAGTCAACAAGAATGGCGAGCTGCATTGATTGGATCATAGAATAAAAGCTCAGAACATGAGTGCTCTCCCTAATGTGTTCCAGCTTTTGGAGAGTTTGTGTGATGGGAGAAGGGCTCTGAGAAGTAGGAGAACCAGCCATTGAAGTGGTAGAGTTGGAGGAACAGAGGTTGGTAATAAAAGTACAGAGGTCGCTTTGATGTTTGGTGGTTGAAACATCACTCAGGAGGGCCATAAGTGACACGGAGTCCTCCTTCAAACGACTAGTCTTGACCACCTTTTGCCAATTCACCCCCTTTCCCTTAGCCTTAGCCCTGGATTTGGATTTGGACTGTGCGGGGGTACTGGGGTCCTCCTCCACATCGTCCCTGGCTTCTTTGTCCCCAGCAATCCCACCTAAAATCTCCCCACTCAGCCCGCCACCCACACCAGGTGCATACCCATTGTCTTCAGAGACAGATGGGTCAGCCTCTGGCCCATCAGGTCCCTGGATTACAGGCACCCCCCCGTGGAGTTCTCTGGCAATGACCTGACACTCTTGTGGAACACGATCGCCAGCACGATGACAGTCCGGCATCCAATTGTGGCCCATCACATGTGCTGCCTGTGCTGCAAGTGCCCGCACCGCATCACTATCTCTAGCAGCCGCCCGTGACGCTGCACATTTTGCTCTATCACTCCCAGTGACGTTGGATGGACCCAGTGCAGAGTTTGACGCTGATTGTGTCCGTCTGGTGCCCCGGGTACCAGTATCATCCCTGAGACTGTCCTGATCCGGCTCTGTTTCGTCTAGGGAGAGGGAAGAGCCATTTGAGGAGGTGAAGAAGGGATTTGGGGAGGTGAAGATGGAGGAAGGCTAGCACCGGGAGTGAACCCATTGGACAGTTCAGCATCCAAATCGAAGTCTGCCATGAATCCCGCACGTGAGAAGCTGTCTAAAGCTGTAGAGCTGGAGCCCCAGGCCAGGGAAGATGGGCTAGAGTGCAGAGGAAGCACAGCTGTTGAGTCCTCCAACTGCTCCCCCAAGCTGGCACATTTAGCAGCAGCGACAAGCTCCCAGTACAAATATTGGACATCAGAATCAATTCTGAGGTTAGATTCGGGCAAGATGGCCGACAGGTAGGGTGCGAGGCGAAGAACACCATTGGGCAGGGATACATGCTGCATGTTGAAGCTACGTGGTGACTAGTCTCAGCCACAAGCGTGTTTCACTTCGATGAGGTGTGATGTGGCAGATTCGCCGTGCTGCTGCTGCCCTCTTTGTCCTCTCGCACCTCACTGTCCGGCGCCAGCATCCACTTCCCGCCCCCAGACCTCAACACCCACCTCCAGCACATCCGCACTCCGTCCAATGCGCGCACGGCAAGCACAGCCCATGTGACACGCTCATGCCCAGCATTGTGTGTGTGTACGCCGTGGTCGGGGGCATTGGGGGCATTGGCGATGTTGCTGTGCCAGATGCGGATGCCAGCGCGACAGGTACCTCATCTATAGCGCGCTCCCGACCAAGGACCGGTACAAGATGTGGGAGCGTGAGGTAATGCACCACAGTGTTGTCCACTCCGACACCAAGGACTTCTTCCGCTCCTTCAGGTGTGTCACCCCACCCCCTTGGCCCTAGTCCCAGCCCACTGAACACCAAATATTCAACATTTAACAGATACGACACGCACCCAATGGCGATCTTCACCTCCTCCTTCGCGTACCTTGGCTCCTACTATGCGGACGCGAATCCCTCCCTGCGCGGCCTCATGGACCAGCAGATCTTCCGCCTCATCGGGAAGGTGCCCACGCTCGCCGCGATGGCGTACCACATGCGCTAGAGGCACGACTTTGTCATCCCGCCGACCGGACTCTCGTACACGGGCGCGTTCCTGTACATGATGGACCGCCAGGGACAGGAGGACTTCAAGCCGCACCCCGTGCTGGGGAGGGCGCTGGACACACTGTTTCTGCTGCACGCGGACCACGAGCTGAACGCAAGTGCAACGATGGTGCTGCAGACAGGTACTGGGCCACTTATAAAAAGCGAAAAGGGAGGGATGGGAGACAATAAAGAACCAAGAGACCACCAAATGCGGCCACCAAGGCAAGTGTTCCAGCCCAGCAAGGCCGGGTTGCCTGGTCCACTCTTAAAAAAGCGAAAGTGGGAGGAAGGGATGAAGTGCAGTGATCAAAGGATAATACAAGAGACAGCCCAAGGCTGCCACCAAGGTAAGTGTTCCAGCCCAGCCCAAGGCTGGGTTGCCTGGTCCACTCTTAAAAAGCGAAAGTTGGAGGGGTAGGATAGAGTGCAGTAACCAAAGTAAAGTTAAGGCCCACTTATAAAAAGGGGGAAAGGGAGGGATTGGATGGAGTGCCTGGTCCACTCTTAAAAAGCGAAATGGACAGTGCCTTACTACAAAAACTGCGATAACATTGTACGGCTGATCACGCGAAACAGTCGATAATATACTGCGGCCGATCGCGAGCCGAGAAATCGATATGTATGTGTGAGCTCGTTTGTTTCACCACATCAGCTGAGTACGGATTTATTGTGCAAGCTGAGTACAGATTTATTGTGTGAGCTTGTCAGCCGGGTACAAATTCATCACGCCAGCTGGATACGAGTTTACCATGCCAGCTGACTATGTGTGTACCGTGCCAGATGAGTGTAAAATTATGGGGGTGGCCTGGTTCCCATGGTACGGCCCAATTAGCCCGTTCACGGGCTTGCGATCAAATATTCCCCCCTCTGAATATGGTGTATCCTATATCACCAGGAACGGATTTTTCCATAGAATCCGAATCAGGAATCCGTTTTTGGATTGGGTGCCCATAGCAACAGGTACAGGGGATTCCGGTGACTGATTAAAATAAATATGCACATACCCCATCATATTATACCTCGTCAGAAGCGGAATTTTGAGGGGAGTCTGAATCTGAAACCCACTTCCTGATTGGACCAGTGAGTGAGCAGATATGGGCATTCCGGTGGTGGCAGCATATGCCCAATTTGGAAATGGGTGATACAGGTACTGTCTGGGGGTCATCTGGGAGTATTTTTCAAGGTGAGATCAGATCTGGGCACCAATCACAATTTGAACTATGTTATACTCATACAAGCTGCCAGTGGCTAGTAAAGCAGTGAAAGCAGAATGTCAAAAAAGCGGTCAGAGGAAGCCTAATGGAAGTGGGAATGAAAAAAAGCCTAGTTGTCATGGGCGGCTAACCCTGTACTTTCATTATGACATTTCTTGATGTGATGGAATATTCTCATGGAATGATCAGAATTAAGGGGCTTTCCTCTCATATGTTTCTTGCTACCAAGCAGCCCAGCTTGATATTGAGTATCCACTCATCCAAGGCTGTATATTCTAGTTGTAAATATAGTAGATGGCGGGATATAAAATGTCTATATCTTTGTCAGTTTTGCTTCAATTGAGCTGAGCAAACACCTGTGAATCCCACACTACACACCATATAAGATGTGGTATAGCACCCGCATACCACATCTAACTTGAATGAAAAGGTAAGGAATTCCCGCTCCCGTTAAATATTCATAAATACTGACCTTGTATCTTGAGTAGCAGGCTTATAACCGTAGCCACAGGATGCAGGCTCGCCAGCAACAATGAGCGGGATCAGTGGCGGTTGCTGCACATGTCAGCCTGTCAGACGTAGCCGTGCTCGTTGTTGCCGACAACGAGCAGCGCCGTTCCACTCTATCTGCATGAGTTCCGGTCCATTTGGGCTGCAGGAAAGTTGTGTAGACCTGTATATATATATGTTATATATATGTAGCAATGCAAATTATTGATTTAAAATACATACACCCTATGTCTCTGAAATCACGGCCTTGTCCATCATTACCACCAGTAAATCCACTTCCTCATCATCTTCCTGCGCCTCCATTTCATCATCTAACTGCTCATTCTCTAACTCAATCTCCCCAGCAGAAGGACCTTCGTCGCTACTCTCGTCAGCTGTCACAGCGGGGGCTGGGAAGGCAGAAAATTGGCCCAATGAAGCTGACCCTCCAGGCCCCGTGTCGAGGCTCTCTCCCAGCTCAAGTGTGCCAGAAAACCCTGGCAGCTTTGCGATAAGGGTGAGGTGGCTTCGGTGATGGCCATCAAACCTTCCTCGAATCCTTTGATGGATGGCGACTTGGTGTGCGAGAACTGGATCCTTGGCGCATATGAGATGATCTTCGTGATGATGAAGAAAGTGTGCTTCGTCACGCAGCTGCGTGACAATCCGTCTGACTTCAATGTAGTAGTGTATGATTTCCTCGTGCGCGCAAATAATCTTGAAGTGCTGGTCCATGGCAAGACGACCGGCGGGTGTGGCCCAGAGCCGCTGGCGAATATCTTCACAGGTGTCCCTAAGCAGGTCAAACTCTGATAGAAAGGTGGCCTCGAAGACGTCACCATCTTCAATAGGCTCCCGAGGAGGGTTCAACACTCGCGCCGCTGTATTATATCGCTCTATGGTGGCGCCTATGGCGGCTGAGCACGATTGAAGTGCTTTGCCGATATGCTTGCGCATTTTATAGCCTGTTGGTGAGTAGTTAGTCAGCACAATATAAGAGATGATAACACAAAATACAAGTTTACCCATTCCAGCCCTATTCATGCTCGCTAGTTCAAAGATATGCACAACCACAAGGCCCTCGAGTGTGTCGAGCACACACTGGTAATCACACATGGCAACCAAACAGGCCGTCTCCTGATACTCCTCGCTATTCAGTGTCCACAATTCTAGGATTCCCAGACACAGCTCCAGGTTCTGCACATAAGCGGGAGCATTCTCACGGTTTTCCATAATGTGGCGGCGACGTGTTTCAATGGTGCTGGTGCCATCCCGCGCAGTAGGGTCCACGGCATGGAAACCGACACCCAAAACACCCACAAGAAGTTCACTGCAAAGAAACATTAGATAAGTACGTGAATATGTTAGAAATGGTGAGACTGACTTGCACTGCCAAAGGTGCATCAACCTCTGGTAATACTCCATTTGGAGTGTCTCCTCCGGCGGTTCCTTCTCGAGATTTTGAAGGTAGGCCTTCTCCTCAAGGAGCCATTGCTCCATGATTCCGTCCATTCCAGCAATACCAAGCTGCTGTTTTGATATTTCTAGCGCAGCGGGTGTGTCCTTCAGGATTTCATGGGCTTTCTTATACATTGTGTAAACGTAAACACCTAGTAGAAGTGGATAGCAATTAGCAATGAATCAGAGTGTGTGTAGCTGTAGAACTACTCACTCATGGTCTGGTAATTCTCGTAGTCATCTGTGTTGCGAAAGTGTTCACTGATGGCCTGTTTGTGGTGGAACGTGCTCATAGAGCGAGTAGAGCCAGCATGTGGGTTCGACTTTGAGAAAGCCTGCTTGCACATGCCAAGTGCATTGAGGCCAAGGCCATGGACATAGGTCGTCAGATGGGAGAGTTGGCAGAGGTGATTATGTGCATGGCCATGGAATGCATCAACGAGGATTGTGTGATTGAGCTCCCGAGCACAAGATCCGAGTGGGGAGTTGTCCAGTGTGATTCTGAGAGAGCATCTGATGTCAAGCCCTGAGCCCTGGTTTGGCCTGTGCGTGTCTATCAGCCTTTCTGTTGTAGTGATTCCATACTTTGATCTCCAGGTCAAGACAACAGTTAGGTTATAAGATAATAAGAGAGCCTGAGCAAAAGTACTTACTGTTCTCCTGTGCAGTACATGTCCACGAGTGTCAGGTTGGTCCCGAGAATTGGCTGATATCCAGCCTTATCAGTGTTTTATCGGTAATTTGATCAATTGCTGATATCTCTTAATTCAACCATTCAAATTCCGAGCGGGCACCAGATCCGGACTCGCCTTGAAAAATGCTCCCAGATGGCCCCCTGATAGTACCCACAGCACCCAATTTCAAATTTGATACCCGGTGGCACCACCGGAATGGCCATATCTGCTCACCCACCTGTCCTATCAAGATATGGGCTCCAGATTCGGACTCTCCTGAAAATTCCGGTTCCGGTGAGGTATGATATATACCAATAGCACAGATTTCCAAATTAGGTATATGGTGCCACCACCGGAATGCCCATATCTGCTCACCCAGTTGCCCAATTAAGGTTTGGGTTTCAGATTTGGATTCTCCTCGAAATTCCGCTTCCGGTGAGGTATAACATGATGAGGTACGTGCATATTTATTTTGGACCGCCACTGGAATCACCTGTAACCGTTGCTATGGGCATCTAATCCAAAAACGGATTCCAGATTCGGATTCTGCGGAAAATTCTGCTCCTGGTGATGTAGGATACATCCTATTTGGAGGTGAGAAATATTTATATGAAAGCCCGTGAACGGACTAATTGGGCCGTACCATGGGAACCAGGCCACCTCCAGGCACGAGCATACCAAATAAGGATGTCCCAATATAGGGCCCACCCATATCCATTGCCAGCCCCGGGATTAATTGGTAGGTGGTGGCAATCCCATTTTATCAGCCACCTGCAACCATTTTGGGTCAGCCTCCCGGGCCTGCCACCCAGCCCCGGGCAGCTGCCAGGCCAGCCCAGGGCCATTCCTGGGCCTGCCAGCCACAATTGTGGCACACAGGAACAGCAGGGCTTTATTAAATGCAAGTTGCAGCAACTGCTGTATCATAATTGATAAAACCTGCAGCAACTACCTGTAAAATAATTAATAAAATCTGCAGCTACAGCTGTGAGATTTACAAAAGGGGATAGCAGCAATTGCTGAGATGTTATTTATTAATCTTACCAGGACCACTGTGTTATCTTCTTCATGCTGGAGGCTGATTTTAGTTTGGTAGATGCATGGGATAGAATCGAAATAGGACTTACATCACACGATCCTGGTTTCATAGCCCACTTGTCAACTGTTGCACGTGTCAGATACATTTTCCCAGGGATAGTCTTGGAGTCAATTGTTTCGACCGAATCACCAAGGGCGGGGCCGTCTTCGTCTGGAATTGCATGTCTCTCAAAACATTTGAGTGAATCGTTCCCATCCATGGCTGAGAGCATGGAGAATGTCATGCGAGGCTCATCCTTCAGCATGTACATGCATGGCGGGCAAACGTGGCGGATGTTGAAGTCAGGATCCTCGTGATTCAAAGTCCTGTTGACGCGTGCATCAACATCAGCTTGGATGCTGAGATAGAGGTCATAGGCAATGGAGAATTGCCTCACTCTGTACCACTGGTACTGTGCCTGGCGAAGAAAGGGTTAGAGAGCTTTGAAAGTAGCAAAAAATAGACTTACCCCTTGCAGGTCTGCCATCGTCCTCACAAAGGCTTGAATAGAAAATTGGGGGCACCGAAAGTGCGCCGCACAATAGAATTCCAAGGTCTTCATAGAAAACCCAACAGTTGGTGATGTTGGTGCTGTCGGCATTATTCCCTTAGCAATCAAAGTAGGGCAAGGGCCTCCATCAATGAGGGGGTGGAATACATCAACAGCAGTTGTTTCTGCCAGAGAATCACCATCAGATTATGCATAGAAGTGGGGAAATTTTAAATACCGTGAATGTCTACAACTCTGATGCTGCACTTTGTGCCAATCTGAACATCTGCACCGGGCCCATGCTCAGTTCCACCACCACAATCACGGCGGTAAGACCACAACATGTAGGCATCAGTCAGCTTTCACTGTTGAAGCCTGAATGCCCGGTTTTGATTTTCAGTGTGGTCCCTCCTTGTGCGGCGATCTGTATGGCACCGTTTGCTGGAAAACAGTCATCAAATTCGAAAAAAAACAGCACACCAGGTACGACTCACTGTTTGATGACCTCAGCCACTGCTGCCATTTTGCCACCAGCATTACTGATGTCGAGGGGTAGGCGGCCAAGCAACACCTCATTGTATTGCATCTCAATGTCCTGGTCCACCACCATCGTGTTCTGGGCATCCATCACCTGCTGATTATGTAGCTCCAGTTCTTCTTCAGACATCTCTGTGGTAGTGTATGTTTAATAAATAATCTTGTGTAGTACTGAGAGGACTCACGTTGAAGATGTTCCCATCCGCGATTCACATTGATCTTCTTTTGCCCCTGCAGGGCCTTGTGCGTGAGGACAGATGATTTCAGATCAACCTGAGAAGTGTTGATCACTTGAACTCTTCTTGAACTCCCAGAGGCCCGCTTCATGGTTGGAATGGGACAAATGCTGAGTGTACTCAGCACACGACAATGATGTTTGTGTACAAGCAGAGTGACAGTCACGTGCACTGCTTGTACTCCGATCATCTATACACCGAGCACTGAGCACACCATGCCACTACAAACCACCTCTGTGACGATCAGCACAGCAGTTCATTCTACTGGAACTAGTACCACAGGTTTAGAGTGTAGTGGAGAGCTGTAAGTCATTATAAAACTTGCTGCAGCATCCTGACCTCACCCTAAACCATACCAGATTCAAGTATGCCCTCCGATCATCATGGCCTGAGCAGGGGACCTTGTCTCGAAAAAACGGACACCACATGGGCCTTGATATTGGGTGTAGTATTGCCCACCATGCACTTCACAGCAAAAATGCAGATGGTAAGCTTTTTTGCTTCTTCATCCCGATTCCCGATCTCCAAACTTTTTTTAAAAAATCATTGTTTAACCTCCATCGGGGAGGGTATCCCTATGGTAGAGGTAAACTATCCGCTGTAGCTATACGTATACTAAGTGTTCGTGTGCGTTATCAAAACCCGTTGCCCGTAATGAGGTGTCGGTGATCTCCAAACTTACAACCATTACAACCCTGCTCAGATCCTTCGAAATACACTGGAGAGAATGTGGAATTGTAAAATAGCTATTTAAAGAAGGCTGTGCATGTATGTGTTCAATTTAATCTCTACAAATTTGATCTCAGACAGCAATTCTACTGTAAGAGTATGGCCTTGTAGAAATATGTCCTTAACCTCTTCAAGGCTGCTGCCACAGAGGGATAGATGAAATAAACATTGCATGCTATGTAAGAGCTCTCTACCCTTCCGTGCATGCTCCCTGAATGTCCCAAAAAATTCCTCCATACTATCATGCCTTTCCGCCATCCTGGTTTCTTCGGCCACCCAGTACTCCCACCCGCTCTCCGGTCCCAGGTTCCAGGTCCACTCGGCAATGTTGAGCCTGGCCTTGCGAATGCTACGCGCTGCTTGGTCTCCATGCACATCTGTGGTCGCGATGTTTGATACTGATGCAGGGCCTGCACAGGGGTCAACCTCAGCATCCGACTTTGCTGGGTCGAAAGGATCCCCAGAGCTCCTGGCATCTAGGCTTCGTGTTTTCTTCTGCTACGGAGGCTACACATAGTTAATTAATGTGCTTCATAATTTAATTCCTTGTACTTACTTTGCCATCCAAACACGAGCTTTTTCGTTCTGCTCTTGCTTTTTCCTGGTGATAACTTGGGTAAGCCGTCATGAATTGAAGACCTCTAACAATGATTCACGCACCCAGCATTGCTATCAAACCATCTCTCAGTGTTGATTCGCGGAGCTGCCGCTTGGTCATTGCCATTGCTGTTATGTTGGCGAGGGGTGCAGATAGGTCTGGGCTGACAGTTCACTATTGTTCACGATTGTTCACTACCGTTCGCTATGAGGTTCAGTAGTGAACAATCATGGTGAACGGGTAGCGAACCGCGGAATCATAGCGAACAGTAGTGAACTCAATGGCGAACATGCCACTTATACCTGCAGAATAAATTAGCAAGCGTCTAAATTTCAGAGACGCACCTTACAGGTTGTATGTAACAACACCCTAGAGTTTCATGTTTTTTTGAGGTGGTTGAGGAAAGTCAATGCCATTGTTTAAGCAGAGCTGCATGCATGCTATACAGGCACATAGGGATAAAGGCCCAGCATTTCGGTTAGAAAATATTTTGCAGCAGATATATATACCTGGTACATACCTTAGATGCCTATGAGTTTGAAATTACCACCTGAATGCCTAGCACTCCAGGGAGGGTACACTGTACAGGGGAATAAGCACGGCACTTGGTGGCGAGGCTCAATGCTAGGCAGGGTTTTAAGAACTTGTTGCTATTGCGGTGGGCTTAAAGGCACAGGTATTATACAGCACTACTATGCAACAACAACGGAAGGTAAGGCAGCCATATTTAATGCACACACCTCTTCCAAAGTGAAGAACAGGCCCATGGCCTCCTCCCAGCGCCGCCTACCGACCACTAGTTCCTCCTGCTTCCGCTTCTTGTCCCTTGCACAATGGGTTTGAGCCTGTCGTGGATGACCTCTGTGAAAGGCACACAACTTTTTGGATGATGTCTCCCCAGACGTACAGAGAAGCATGTATTCGGTGATGACTTGAGACTTATAGTTGTGTTCATAGTTCTTTTCGTCACCTATTTGTCCATCCTGGAGCAATTCTCAATAGCCTTAGGATAGCCATCTCCTCAATCGTCTAAATAGAATGTCTAAACATTCTGAGCTAAGCCCTGTGCAAGGAAGCGATTAGCCCACAATACACACAAGACTGTGGTGACACCACACACCTCAAGCAGCTCAAAGCTGGGCCCCTCCTTCTCCCCCATCTTCATGTGATCCAACACTTTAATAGAGAACAGGACACATTGGTTATACCAAGTATCAGCCATTGTCCGAGTTGCACTGCAAGAGGCCTTCACTCGCGTCTTCAGGAAGTGACACTGCTGTGATCCAGGTAATAACAGAGCTAGAGAACACTGGAATAACAATCAAACACACCCAGGACTGTGACAGTGAGTGTGATACGGACTGGCTAGCAGACAGAGACATGCAACACTGACAGCAAGAAGTAGCCTGGTAAACGCCCAAGACCCCTGTGCCCAAGATGTTATTGTGCCCGAGCTTGTGCTGCGCGAGCTCGGCACCAGTGCCATCACATCTGTGCTTGTGGTTGCCATCCTCTAACCTCTCTCTCTCTCTCACCTGCTCTATGTCTTAACTGCATCAACTTATTGGAACCAGCATTCCCACATGGATGATGATCCGTGGTTCCTGATATTGGACATTGTGAGTGTCTGATCGTCCAAGGATATGTTGCCTTTCCAGCAAGGGCCTGGTGAGGCATCCTGTCAAGATTCAGATGATCTCAAGCCAGCGAACAATTAGGTACTGCTCAGTTTACCTGCATCGTGGGGACAGTGTTTACGTCTCAGAATGAAAAAATAAAGGCCCTGGTACATATTGGCACCTATTTAGGACTGGCCGCTACAACATCTTTGAAGTGTGTGACATTCCACTTTGTGTGTTGCCCACTTTGTAAATTCAATGACACACCCCAAGGGCCGGCATAGGAAAAGCTATTTACCACCAAGAATTGCAACCCTGCGCCAATACCACATCACCCCTGAATTTTGTTGTGCTGACATCCATTGGGCTAAAAAGAACATTCTAACTCTCGCGGGAGGCGATGAACCTCAAGGACGGGGCCTTCATTGATGCTGCTATGGTCGACTTAGTGTTCAGGTATTGAATTGTGGCATGCAAAGTACATTCCTGTTAACGACCACACAGTTCAATAGTGGTGTGCATGGCTGCATCTAGTCCTCACGGCACACCAGTGATCATCCACCGCCACCTCACCAACACCCTTCGTGACAAGGAAGATGGTTCCGCTGCAGCCCGACCCCCTCCCTATCACCCAGTGTTTTGTGACATGTTCCCAATATCAAACAATGACACTTGGGGGATCTTCATGATCATAACACTTGGTGGATTGAATAATGAAGGACACTTATTTGATAGGTATGGCTCCCCACCAATCCCTCGCTCCCATCTGACAGCAACCCAGCGAGGGTTTTATAATTTTCCCTGACTCAAATGCGGGTGATATTAACCTGAGTGTGGCAGAAGATATCCTGTGTACTTACGCCTTGTCATCAACCCAAACCACCACATCACCACATATCAAACTGTATCCTACAATTGTCAGCCAGCCCATCTCATCCACAACCATTCCCCTGCTGACTACTTGCTAGAACACTCTTCCAAGGAACATCCACACAGAGCCCTGGCACTGTGCTGACCACATTCTTCACTATCTCCTGCATATACTAAGGAATTTAGAGCATTGTTATGTGAAGCTGCGGGTGTGTTCTACACACTTCACAATTTCCTCTTTCACCAGCTGAATATTATTCAGGACAGATGCCAAGCGGAGCAGTTGTTACAGACATGGAATGCCAGTGCAATTGATTATGTCCGCCCCATGCTCACGAGCCTAATTGTTCAGTACAGTATTTGATTTCCTCAAATCTCCATCCTTCCAATCATGAATCATGCAATAAACTATTAATATTGGCGTAAATTAGCCAGATCACATTATCCGGAATCCCAACAATGGCCAGCCCATGTACCCAAATGAAAATACCATCCTTGCAGGGATATTAGACCCGCCCTAGCCTTCGAGCCCCGGCTATTGAAATGTGAGTAGGGTGCCCCCAAACTGGTTACATATTGTCTCCTTCTTCACACACTTTCCTCCAACTGCACCCTCCTTTGGAACGGAACTCTCCCACACTGTTGTTGCATTGCTGAGGATTGTGCTCTTCTCTTGCCATCGTGACTGCTTGGTTTTGAGCTTTGGCCGAATAGCCACATAGTGATCCCTCTTCCTGACGGCGTAGCAATATGCAACCTTCAACTTGTCCTTGGCCGCGGCCAAAACCCTCTTCAACTCAGCCATCTGTTTCTTGGATGACTCCTCCGGGTCCTGGCTGTCGAAAATGTGCTTGTACACTGGCCCGATCAGGCTCCATGCATATAGGTAATCCCCGACCTCCTGTGAGACCTGCGGCAGTTCATAAGTTGCTCCTGAAGGTGATTTGGGCCATCCCACACTGGGCGCATGTTGTGAGTTGCATGTTTTCTCCAATGGCTGCGAGGTTGGAAGCGATGGTATGATGCGAGGGTCCAGGAAGATGTGCAAGTAGACTTGGGAGGTATCATAGCCTCCCATTTGCTCAATGGAGAATTCTAGTTCAAGGGCGACCATAACCTCGATCTGGTGGAATGTTGTGGCAGTGGCCATTACTCAGAAGCAACACCCAAAACATCTCTTGAGTAAGGTCCGCCTGGTGCGCCACCGGCACCATGTCTCCGGGAGCGATGCAGTACGTCAACACTAAATTGATCGAGCTTCCTTGTGGGGCCTTGACCGGCCATTGTCCTGATAGCCAGACATTTTTGGGGCCTCATTTGCTAAACAAGAACAAACAAATCTCCCCGTCGCCACGATTGACACGGGATGTGGTTGTGGTACTGCCGCTAGTCAGTGTTTGATAGCTATTGAAGCAGACTTTAAAAGCGCAGAAACCTGCTTTGCTTTAAAACGGCAAGCTCTCACACAGTTGGGCGATGAGTGCATGCTGCTGTGGCGTGCCCTTGCGACATTGTATTTCCGCCGTGCCTTTGACCTTGGCATAAACACCATTGATCCCATGAATGACACCATGACCATTCCAGTCGTGGCAGCTGCAGCAGGGCCTGTGCTGTTACACACTTATCACTCCCATGTGTTCCCGTCTTTATGATTAGCATGATCTTGACATACTGTGCAGAGATCCCATCCTGTGTCAGAACTCTACCCCTTAGCCCGCACACATTCAGAGGGGCAGCACGAGCACGCTACACGAACCTGCCTGGCACCTTGAGGTCAAATCCTGGAAGGTGCTCACCATGATAGCCAACTGTGCATCACAACACCCATCTTATGTGTTGACCTCAGGTTGTGTAGTTGTGGTTTGAATTGCCTATGTCGTGATTTCATTATGTATGTCACAGAAAACCTGCTAATTGGAGAACACCTCTTTGCCACTCATGTACTGTTTGAATATTTGTATGAAGATATGACTATGATAAACTTCACGGTGTTGTGACTTAAGTCGCTTGCTCACCCAAAGTGAGATCAATCATGGGAATATCCTCCCCGTCATCCTCCTTTGTCAAATTGATGACGGTGAACCTGCAATGGTGCCTCATGAAAGCTGGCCGGGTCATGATTAAGCCACACCGGCATTGGGTGAATAAGTTGAAAAAGTCTTTCGCATTCAACCCAGGCCGGACTAGTGAGTTGAGTTTGTAAAAGTTGAACCAGCTTGAGGTTGGACCACTTTGTTCTCGCATGATGGCCAGTTGTCGATGGCGACGGCAGGGTGGCACAACTGTTCTGTTATGTGAGTATTAACTAATGATTGCTAGTGGCAATGGACTCACTGGGACCATTGTCAGCAGGTACCCGTGCTCTATCCATAATTCTGTCTCCTCATGAGGTCGCAGCAGAAGCTTCAAATATCAAGAACATCAACATGAGTGCCTCAAATGTCAGCAATGAAACACACCATTGGCGAGGATGTTGGGAGGCATTATAAATGATTCAGTGTCTGAGACATCCGGTGACAAGTGAACTGTGGAATGATGGGAACTAAAGGGCAGGTTGGCCACCTTTTATCATATCCGTGAAATAGACTTAATGTGATGTGTACATCTTGAATTTGAACATGTCTGTTCACCCAATGTGGTCTTTGACCCAATGCAGCACTTTGCATGGAATTGCAAATCATTGCTGCCTTCTCGTGACATATTTAGGGCTAGTGGTCCAGTATGATGTCAAGATCTGATCTCTAATTTAAATGCTATCTGAGCAGTCTGAAGGTCCACAATGTCGGTTGCTGGATGATGTTACAGGCAGAATGAAGAGGTTAAATACCAGCAAAGAGAAGTGGAGGTGACTGACAATGGCGCTGTAAGTGCTAGTAAGGGGCAGCAGATGTCCAATGATGGGGACTGGCTATACCTCTCGCTGTTGCGATTGTGTTCGATCCGAGGGGTTGTACTTGAGACCTGGGATGTGGGGAGTTGGAGGCGGAAGGGAGAGTATGTAGTAGGTATAGGAGATGAAAGGAATGTGATATAAAGGAATGTGAGGGGGTCCGAGGGAGTATGAAGTGATACAACACGAACTGAGACGAAGTGAAGCGTAACGATCCAAGGCGATCCGCAGGCTGGCGGAGCAGTAGCGGGTCTCTCAAGTGGATAGGTAGATGCGGAGAGGCGGCGGAAGCGACAGATGGGACGGATACGAAGTACACAACACAGGGAACGACGAGACACAGACGATAAGCTCGTAAACTCGAATGCGAGCACACACACGAAGGGGGGAAGGTAAGTTGTTAATGGGATGCGACATAAGGTCGCGTAAGTGTAAGGAATGAATGGGGGAGGTCCGGAATGTGTCCAACATGAGTTCTACACGTGTATGAACCAGTCTGGAAGCTGGTGAAGCGATATACGACAAGATAAGTAAGTAAACAAAGAAATGTCTGAAATAAGCGGTAAGCGGCACGTTGCGAGCACATGCAGATCGATCCTTGAACAATAAGTAATCGTACTAGCGGATCCACGAGGCGATATGGTCCGGCTAAGTGTTCCGCATGCGAAAACACCGGTAAGTCTGTAATATCCCGGAACATCATACATGTCTAGAAAGTGTCGGTAGGGATCCGGACGTGTTGGCGGTGTAGCGGCGGACTCGGAGGTGTCTCTGGTACATATGACGCTTCCCGGATGTGCGGTACGGGTCCCGGTTGGGTACAGATAGCCTCGGAATGTGCAGATGCGCCTCGGATGTGATGCAGAAGGAAAGGGAATATGATATGAACGTGGTAGTGAGTCAGGGAGTCGGATGGAGCCTGTGATATGTAGGAATGTGTCCTGTGATATCCAGAGCATGTCCATGCTCTACAGCGCCTATCCACATCCAGCCCGCTGTCATCTGTCTCTTTGCCAGTATTGTTTCCCTTGCTTTTGGTAGCTTTGCGTGACATCTATTGTGTTTGCGAAGTCCACAACACCACCCTTCCACCAGCAAGCTCACGCAGAAATGACCATTCAAATTCATGATAGGGTTGCGTTCTGCCACGCTGCCGGGCGCGCGCGTGCACATGGGGCCGATGGACATGCACATGGAGCTGGCAGCCGTGCGCGCGCATGGGCCTGGCGGGCGTGCGCATGGAGGTGGCGGTCGGGCGCGTGGGCTTGGCGGACGTGCGCGCTTGGCTGACAACATGCGCGTGGGCGGACGTGCACATGGGGCTGGTGGATGGGACAACACATGACTCGGCTGGCTCAAAGGGTAGTAAAGAGAAAGAGAGAGTCACAAAGAGACAGGCGGCCTGGGGTCAGAGAGCAGCATCGGGAGGCCTGTAGGGAAGGTAAGCAAGGGGTAGTGTAGGCAAGGGGTAGGGGAAGTAGGGTGTGGAGTGGGGCAGAGTTGGTTCTGGGAGCCCAGCTTGTCCGGAGGTTCAGAGGCCTGGGCCTGAGGCAGCGTTCGGAAGCCGAACCAGTTCACGTCAGGAGTAGAGCCTGCGGGCGTGTGGTGCGATTCTTAGAGATGTTGCGCTATATAAGAGCTAGTGGCGCTAGTGAACGAATAGAGCGCCAAAGCGGTAAAAGAGATAGCTGCTCCTACACCCGAGTAAAGTCATCTAGCGTGTGACATTACGTAAGTAAATCACGTATCTTTCATAGGAGGTCCACAGGCAGAGAAGCTCAAGTTGTTATATTCTCAGGCAAACATATCCAAACATCAATGACACGTATAGTCAGTGCTTTGAGACCAATGTAGGAGCCCAAAGATCCATAAGACCGTTGGGGGGAGAGGTGTAGATGAGTTAGTTTTAAGACAGAAGACTTTGTGTAAGTATATGTTATGACGTCCGATAATGTTCATAGTTTTAGTAAAAAATAGCCAGTCCTGAACACAGTCTGAGGTTAATGACCCTCTTACCGACTTTTACTAGCTTTAATTCCGTAAACTTCACGTCCCCCACAGTTTTACGGTAATTTTTAACTGTTATATGTACTACATGTGATCTATTTGTAATATACTCCAGGGACCTTATAATCTTACCACACCCCCTCGTCCCCTCTCGCTTGTCTGGAGTTTTATAGCAGTCGGTGAACTTTACCCTCGCACCCTTAACGCTAGCTGTCGTGTAAGGCGCAGCAGGGCAACAGTAAGGCCGAGACATAGAGTAGGAAAATGGGGGTACAGCGGGTGGGGGTACGACATAGATGACGGGGCCTTCCAGGTCCTGTGTCACACTATCGGAATCCCGATAGGAGAACATTCAAAATAGTCAAAATAAAGTTAAAGATGGGCGATTGTACAAAAAAATGTCGAAAAAAAATCTTAAGCAGCGGCGGCGGACCGCAGGTGGGGTCAACGGTCGAGCATAGCGTGCGTGTGGGTCGGGAGCGCGCGCGCGCGCGGTCTCAGGGCGCGTGTGCGAGCGGTCGTGGTGCGCGGGCATGCGGTCGGAGCGTGCGCGCGCGCGGTCGGGAGTGCGTGCGAGCGATCAGGGTGCGTGTGCGAGCGGTCGGGGTGCTCGTGCAGAGCGGTCGGGGTGTTCGTGCGTGTGGGTCGGGAGTGTGCGTGTGTGCGGGGCGGTAGTGCGCGCGTGTGCGTGGCGGGAGTGCGCGGGCATGCGGCCGGAGCGTGCGGTCGGGGTCTTCGTGCGGACGATCGGGGTGTTGGGGTGTGTGCGGAGCGGGAGTGCGCGCGTGTACAGGGCGAGAGTGCGAGCGAGCGGTCGGGGTGCGTGTCCGGGCGGTCGGGGTGCACGGGCGAGTGGTCGGGGTACGTGAGC
>KV417696.1:20225-120113 GCA_001630335.1 Athelia psychrophila
TGGGCCCGAGTACACGTTTTGTGACATAGTCCGCAAACCTCTGTTAATCGGGTGAAATCGTCTGTGACGGACGCAGACGTGAGGGTCTATTTAGGCGGTATTTATTATTCCCAACGGATCCTTAATGCGAATCTGCTACCTTCTCCTTTACTCCTTACCGCTGCTTGGATCGTGCAACCATGGTTTAACTTCCAGATAGGGTAATAGACAATCAACTAGTTACCCACCCGGATTATGGGGAGACTCGTCTCGACTAGTCTGTTCCAACGTCAAGGGGGCATATTCGGATATAATGACTGGGCAACAACTTGTCGTACACGTCAAGGCAAAGGGCTGACGGTTTCTAGTAGGCTACAGTCCTGTCGAGTGCCGTGTTATGAATCCCGATGTATGGAGTCTTTGAGAAATCGCCGGAGACGTTGCTAGGGGTTTCAACGATTTAGGTCGAACTCCTTCTGACGCAGGAAGGGTCACCGCGGCTCGTTTACAAGTTAGCGGCGGAGCCGGAAAAAAACCAAGGAGCTACGCTACATTTGAAAGCGTAATGCACTGTCGTCTCGGGCATGCTTCGTGCCTCAACTCACATATGCCTCCCGCCCACTCGCTATTGGTAGTGGAAGCGCTAAAGATCCGGATGAGGGCACAACCGCGGACAATGATTGCGGTGAAAGGGGCTGTCCAGCCCATATAGAAGGTGAAACTTAAAGCTGAACCGCCCTTTCGAAACCCACTCTTCCAGCCACTTAGGTCAGCACCACCCCCACATCAACCTATACCCTTTACCACCAAACTAGCACTGTCCAACAGAGTTGTCTCTTACGGCTCCAGCCGCTGACGAACGTGTTTGGTAGTGTCTGATGACATCTTATTGAACGTCGTCAGATAGGTCAAGGCTACGCCTCTTACCGTGCTCCGCGTGGGTCCGACTCCAGGTAGACTACCTCTACAGTCAACCTTCCACAGCCTCACCATCTTGAGCTTCAGCGACGTCATCGGTATCGTCTATTGTGGCGCGAGCTACAAGNGCGGTATAAGAGCCTGCCCCCGCTGCCACCGCTCTCCCGTCATAGTTTCTCAAATTTCGATTTCGGCGGCAGTCCCTTGGGACGCCTAGAGAGTTCCGAATCATGACTGGCGAGTCACCGCTTCCGCCACAACCTGCTTCGTTCGACCAGTACACAACTTTCAAGGGTCTAGAAAAAGATCAAATTCTCCACGCTTCCGTGGATGCTACTGTAGCTGTTTTTGAAAAGAATTCGTAACCTTTCCGCTCTGAGATTATGCTCACAGCAGGAACACCATTGACCTGTCCACCGACCCGAGGCAATCAGCGCATGATGGACCCAGACCACTCGGCAACACGCAGCCTTGACACTGATCATGATCGCAAACCCCATCGGGCCACGACGTTCAATAAAGCTCCATGATGCCTTTGAAATTCATGTGGGCGAACTAACGGGTGCTTAAGCATTTCGGCGGGACGGTCCAGACCGCCATTATCAACCGTGTTCGGGAGGGGGCATAGAGTTTATTTTGTATATATACATAGCGGAGGAATACAAAACCTTACAACATATAACGAAAGCTTCGGCAAGCACAGCAGGTATCTGCATAGTAGGTACAGGAGATGTGGTGGAAATGTATGTATCTGACGAACATTGTATGTACGCGCCGCAGAACAGCTCGGCGTCATCAGGTACGGGTGCCCGACACCGACATCGATGAGCGCTGTGGCAATGGCGACGCTTAAGCACCGAAGCCGTACAGGGTGCGGCCGGAGCGCTTGAGGGCACGGACCACGTCGAGCGAGGTGAGCGTTTTCCTGAGGGGCACCCGTGATTAGCACTTAGCCACATCGAGCGCGGAGCCGAGCGAATTCAAAGCCCGCTGGAGCAGATGACTCGGTACTCACCTCTTGGCGTGCTCGGTGTATGTGACGGAGTCACGGATGACCTATAAAGCAGAGGTCAGGGCATGAAGCATCTGATGGCAGGGGCGTGGAGGGAGAGGCGTGGAATGAGATGGCAGGGAAGACGCACGTTCTCCAAGAAGATCTTGAGGGCGCCGCCGGTCTCTGCGTACATCAGGCCAGAGATACGCTTGACACCACCCCGACGAGCGAGGCGGCGAATGGCCTGTGAGGAATGAGCAAGATGTTGTACCTGAGTGGCTGGTAAGATGTCGGGGTAGAGACGTACTGGCTTGGGAAGATGCTGGACGCTATCGCGAAGAATCCTGTATCGCCTGCGACTGGGTTTGGCTCCTCCCCTAGCCCATGATCAACGACGAGCACAAACAAGAGACGACCTCGAGTGGATCGAACTAGCACTTACTTTCCGAGAGCCTTTCCACCTTTGCCGCTTTTAGACGTCATTTGCTTACCCCAGTATACGGGATGTGTTTTATTAAGTGGTTCCCGATGGGCCGGTGGCGGTGACTTGGGGGGCTCTGCAGGAAGATGGTGGTAGGACGCAAGACGCGATGCGTGGTTGAACGCGCTTATAAGTAAAGTAATTAAGCGCGGCCTGGCGCCTATTTGACCGGGGTATTTAACGATTAATTAACAGGAGTGAAATTGACGCTAATTGGCTAGTAAACCGGGGTGGATTTCCAGAATGACACGGTTACGGTGGAATAGAACTGGCTAGGGTGAAACCGAAACCGTTCAGTGGCCTTGAGGAGCCGAAGGGACACTGTCTCAGTAGCTATGAAATGGACAGGTTTTGAAGTATGAACAAGTATGCCAAGCACTGACAATTGCTCGAGAAAGCTGATATTGCACCTAATTTACCCTAATTTACTGCCCAATATCTGACCTCCCCACTTGACAAGGTAAGTTACGGCGAAATAGCTGGGTAAATTAGCTAGTCCCTATTTCCCCTCACCTAGAGTAGTAAACAGCCGCGTCCCAATGCAGAACGCGTCTCCCGAGTACAGTGTCTCCCACTAAACATAGGCCCCATCCGCCACAGCCGCAGTTTTGCTCATTTCAACTACGGATTTTTCACTTTGGAAAGGAACTTGGGTCGTGGGTCGTGAATGATAATCTGAACTTAGTTACCGAGCATCACATGACATTCTAAATTCCCAAGAAACAAATCGCCACCTCTTCTTACCTTTTGGTTTTTGGCTTCGTTGCGTGCTTGCAGGAGATCTGAAGGTCAGATGCGGTTGATTCCGGCTAGATTGTGTTTGTGGGTACCTCATACTGGGGTGGTCTTGCTTGTATGTGTTAGTATTTACGGTTCCGCGGCTCAGCCACCTGATACAAATACATACATACAACTTCGATACTTATCAATTAGCTACACACCTCAATCAATCTTTGCCGTTTCGCGTTATCACCTCGGGAATCCTCCTCTGGCCTATCATTAGTATGAAACCGACTGATCATCGTGCACACCTATACTTGCCTATTGACATTGTACACTTGCCACCTGACAATCAATTATTGCATTGCACCGTGTTACCTGAAACATTGTAATTTGTAAGAGCTCGTGAATCATGAATCATGATGTATGATCATCGACCATCTGTGCTTCTCGCTCCTCAGAGTAATGGATCATGATCAGCTTCGTGAGGTTTCAAGTTCGGATCGCTGGATTGGGCTTGTGGGGAAGCAAAGGGCAAAGGGCAAAGGGCGACGGCGACGGGCACCAAGCAACAGGCAACGAGAAGCAAGCAGCAAGCAACGAAAAGCCAGCAATTGGCGACGAGCGACGAGCGAAGTGACAACCTGAGTGATGGGTGATAAGTGGTGGGTGATGAGTGATGGGTGATAGGGTGCGACTTCAGCGCTCAGCGCTTCAGTTGGCGGCTCCCCTAATGATAGTAATGATGATAATATGGCAGCACGCGCGCAAGCGGGAGCAGCAACGGCAACAGCAACATCAACACCAAAATCCATGGTATTTCGGAAGATTCAGGGATCAGGACACGAAACGCGCATTCGAAGTCGGCGGATGGAAATGGAGAATCGAGCTTCGAGCCTCGAGGTGGAGGTGCGCATGCACAGGGGAGGAGACGAAGAAACCTTAGCACCTTAGCACCAAGTAGCGCTTACTAAGTTACTGCCGGGAGGGTGTGTGTGGTGCTGCGCCAGATGCATCAGGGCAATGCAAGTGGCAGCCGCGATCCAGAACCCAGGACCCAGGACCCCGATGTTCAAGTTGGTGATAGGGAGGGGCTGCGCACTGGTACTGCGCGTTGTCTCGTCCTACATCCCACATCCTACATCCTTCAGGCCTCGATCAGCGACGGGCGGCGGGCGAGCGCTAGCACACGACATATGCA
Source organism: Athelia psychrophila (assembly GCA_001630335.1). Taxonomy (NCBI): domain Eukaryota; kingdom Fungi; phylum Basidiomycota; class Agaricomycetes; order Atheliales; family Atheliaceae; genus Athelia; species Athelia psychrophila. The sequence goes on from KV417696.1 coordinate 24,519, forward strand.
TTCCATCTTTGAAATTCGAAGCGTTTGATTATTGTCATTGCGCTTGTAAGCTGGAGCCTAGTCGGCACGAGTCACAAGTTCGGTTCCAGGTTGGACGGCAGGCAAGAGTGCCAGTGAAGCTTGAGGGGGGTGCTGTCGCGCAGCACGTAGCACGCAGCAAAGTGATACTATTCAGGCACTGAATCGCAGCTTGATCGCAGCCGATAGCTAATAGTCGATAACCGATATTCGACAGTCGTGTCACCTCGGGTCCCGTGACGTTCAGACTGCGGGTTGTTGTATCAATTGGGCATGGAGTGGTGGATAGACATGGCCAGGGATAAGTGCGAGATCGAAGCACAAAGCACAGAGCACAGAGCGCAGCCAGTGGGAGTCTATGGAGTCGAGCTGCCAGTACCAGTGGTGCTGGGCGCAGATAGACCGAGGGAGCCAGAAACGGAGACAGCGTTATAGCGTTGAGAGTTTGGAGCTGAGAGTTTGGAGCTGAGTAAGTGGCAGTTGCGCAATTGGACGATACGCCGTCGCGTCGGAGCCGCGTACCAAAGTTTGTCGTGACACAACAGTAAGTACCGCGGTGCTGAGTGGATCAAGTATGGCCGATGTCAGACCGGAATGAATTGGTCAGCGTCTCGGCGCCGTGAACGTTGAACGTTGAAGCTTCGTATTCCTCCAGCTGTCATCCATTATCATATTCCAATAAAGTTCCAGCGAGCATTCCAATTTCCGAGGCACAGGCGCATCGAGTCTAGCGAGTCGGCTGACGCTGGAGCTGGGGCAACGGGACCCGATCGGATGGGAGGAATGGGCGTGCTATCTTGGTGCTATCAGAATAAATGGGCTGCGTGATCAGCCGGAATGGAACTAGGTATATTTGGCGATAAAGGGACTGTGTTTCGTTCGATGTGAAGGCGGTTGCCAGGTGCGAATATAGCCTGCTGCCTATAGACGGACATTCGACCCTGAACTTGGTTTCATTCATTCCGTGGCGCGGACCTGGACCCTGCCAGCGTTGCACACGCCGGTACCACCGCCTCCGTCTATTCTTCTGCACATTTCACTGGGCGTGTCACATGCCCCGCAGCACCCTGGCCTCGGAATCCGCATTCGCAAATGAACTCTGGAGCCCGCACGGCCGAGCCAGCGATGTGATCCACCCCATATCCGGCCGACAGGGAAACTGCACAGTGGGACGGAGTCTGCCGCGCGTGCGTCAGCAGACGATGACTCACGCAGTCTGTGCTTGCAATTGGATTTGGCGTCGCAGCTTTAACTCAGGGCCGAGAACACGCTACGAGTATATAACCCCAGCCTAGATTGTCTCACAGCCAGATAGATCCCCGTGCACCCACGCAAACGCAAACCCACACGCCCCACCGCTATCCATACCCACCCACGACCCACCATGAGCACGAGCATGTACGTTTTCCCCGCCGCCGCCTCCTCCTCATCCATCCCGGCGTCGACACCGCTGACGGGGATGGCCCCGCGCTACGACGCCTTTGGGCGGCAGCACCCCTTCGTCGAGAGCGCCCTCCAGCGCCGCGAGCGCGCCGCCTTCCTCGCGAAGCGCGAGTGGGCCCGGCGCGTCACCAGCTGGATCGAGCACACCCAGGGCGCGGAGCAGGCGTACAACCACAACCGCGGCGCGGCCCCGGGCGAACTGGTGAGTTATCTCGGACTCGGTGTTTCCGTTTGCATTGGGTGCTGATTGTGAATTGTGTCTGTGTGCAGAAGCAGAAGAGCTGGGAAGCAGAAGCCGCGAGCATCCCGGAGGAGGAGGAGGGGCCGTACATCCTGTACAGCTCGTCGTCCTCCCCGTCGTCTGCATCCGCGTCACCCTCGTCGTCGGCGTCCGATCTCAGCCTGTCGCCGTCGCACCCGCATCCTGCGCTCCCCACGCACCTCCCCACTATCTCGTCTTCCGGCAGCAAGAGCGGGACGGGCGTGCGCCGCTCGCGGAGGCAGCTGAGTCTGTCGTCGATCGACGAGGTGCCTGAGGAATAAATGACGACGACGGCGACAACGATGGGCCGACTTCCAAGGGACCATACCATGACACGACTCAGTGCCACGCCATGCGATACCATGCGATACCTATCAAAACCGGCTCCGCCCACCACCCCGCAGCCCGCGATTATTAATAATTATCAGCGACGGTGCTACCCGCCCCTCGCTCGCAAACACAAAATGCGTCACATACTACGCAGGGTCCCGGATGCTGCATGCACATTAATGTTGCACATGCACATTGCACACCGTGGTGGAATATCTATTCTCAAAGAGGCTCCGCAACTCCGCGACTCTACGACTGATGCACTATCATTATGCCCTTGCTATCTTGCTATCTATATATCTGCTGTTATCTGCTGTTGGATCATTTATCACCTATCGCCTATCACATCACTTATTACTCGCTACTCGCTGTTGGGTATTGGGTATTGGCGAGAGCCTGGGCTGCAATGGCACCGCCTACTACATATTAATAGTGGGTTTTATTGGCATGCTTCGCCCGTAATGTATAGATTGATGATATCGGATTCATTGCCCTGCACCCTGCACCCTTTCGAGAATGACGAGCTTATAGGTTGCTTATAAGTTACATTTCCAATTGTGAACGAGCACGACATCCAATTCACCGGAGTTGGAAGGTGGAATAGACGTGAATTGCAAGATGCCATGGTGTATTAATATTGTGTTGAGGGAGGTTTTCCCAGGCATTGCGATGCGTATGATAGATGGATAGTGGGATGGATAGAAATATAGATAGACAGATAATCAAGACTCGGATGCGGGCACCAAACCAAACCAAACCCGGGGAAATCGACTCTTGAGTCGCTTACTCGTTCGTCATCTGTGTAGGCCAGGCACTTCTCCTCGGCGGCGGTGTAGGAGTGGGGCACGCGTTTCTCCTCCTGAGCAGCAGTGGACGAGTGTGGGACGCGTTTCTCCTCAGCGGCCGTGAATGTAAATCACGACAATGGCTTATCTATGCTGATGTTGTTGTGCGAGGCTCGTCAACGGGCGCGACTAACAACACTATGTAGCTTACCGTATACTTGCAGGCAGCACAGTCGGAGATGCATTATGATTATGGCGATCGAATTGCCCATCAATTATTGCCGTGTATCGCTGTGGTTCTCGCAGTAATATCAAGGTGATGACCACAGAGAAATAAAGCGGATGGTGGCCACGAAGAACGAGTACGTGGCTCCAAAAGTACAAAATGATTCCTGTTTCCCCGTCTGTCACACTGGTGCTGGCCGGACGCGTGGATTGCGCAGTGGGAGGCTTTCGGAAGCGAGGAGGGATCTGGAGGCGGCTGGGCCGTACTTGAAGGCTGTCTGCGATCGTGTTCAGATTTGTGGATCACGCGCACGCGTGCCCAGTCTCCGACGTGACGAGCCGATTGCGAAATGCGAAATGTGTTGTAATCATCATGCATAATCCGTGGCGATAGGACTTGACATCCCGATAATTACAGTATATGCCAATGAAGTATTGACGAGTTGCTGGTGCTTGGAGGAAGCGTCGCCAACAGTGCTAGTGCGCAGATCCTGCATGTTTTCACGACAAAGTGTTAAAATGTCAGTTTGTTGATTAAAGGACTGTTTGAGATTCATGCAAACATAGTCCACTGCAACAAAGAGCGCTTCAAAGGGCCTTCTGCGCAGCCCTTTCCATGAGCTGGTGGGTTTTCCAGGTTGGCTATAGTCAGGTTAATAATGATTCCTTCGACTCTACGTGCTAGTTTTTGAGCACTCACATGTATATTATCCTAGAAATGTACTTGTTGGGATCGGTGCAAAGGTTCCTTGGAGGCTCTCTATTAGCGTTAGGCGCTATTCGATGAATCGAATCCGTGATGTGGCGGGTGCGCAAATAAATCACTGAAAAGCGGGTACAGATCGACGTATGTCACTTGCGAACCTGCCAGTAACTTGATCTGCGTTCGATACTCGTTGCTCCATTTGTACAATTGGGCTTTGGTGGCAGCATCGATGTAGTGCTGGGGGATCAGAGTTTGACATACCACATGGGATTGAAAACAAGTTTTATTTTGCAACATTTGCCGCTACTCACATCATATTTTGTGGCAATCACTTGCAATCTTCTGTGAACGGTACCAAGCAAGTTGCAAATTCAAGATTTCTCACGTTAAAAAAACCCAGGAGACTCACATACACAAACTTGAAAATTGAGTTGAAACATCAAAGTGTTGATGCCCGGCCGCCAGTCTCGAGGTTGTGCGGTGGCAAGCCAACTCGTAGGTCCAAAGCATGTATGTAGTCAGTTGGGGCGAAATCCGGTGATGCCAAGTGTCTCTAATATTTATCGAGTTGTTAGCTACCAGAATTGATCAGGGCTGCCCATCAAGTTAAGCCAAATGTCCAAATAAAAGGGAGACAGAGCCCACACAAAGTCCTGCCTCTTTGGGAATGACAGTTTTGTGATGGTAACCGACAGTGTTTGATGAGAGTTACTATAACGGGCCTAAATCGCTGTGATAAGGTTACTTGTTTAGATGTCATTTGTATAGTCTTCTGGCGAAGCGGTTAATGTTCCAACGATGCTGAGCGATAGGTATATGATGTGACGGTCTGCTGTTCAATCCTCTGAGGGGGTAGCAATTTTTGAACATTTTTACACGGTATTCTAGCGCTGGCCTCCGCCGAGTGAAGGAGCCTGGACCCCCTGAGGTACGAGGGAGGGTGAGGCGACTGAGCGGGCAAAGAGCCTTGCGGGTTAGGTTTGGGTTAGGTTTGGATTAGTTAGGGTTAGCGTTAGTTTTGCTGTGTGTACAGGGGGTCCGGGATGAATATAAAGCGCCCCGAGGAACGAGGGGTAAGACGACTGGCAAAAAGTTGTGTGTTTATTCCACATACATTGTAACGACTCGGGTGATCGACGCGTCGTTATTCCGTGAAGCTAAGTACTCTACATAGTGCCAACAGGGCCGCGTTGATCCCATCACAAAGCTGTCATTCCCAAAGAGGCAGGACTTTGTGTGGGCTCTGTATCCAAATAAAAGCTCCTAAGCCCTGGCAGGTATGAAACACTACCCACCCCTCTGACAGGGTGGAACAGCGGTGACAGAGCAGGCTATGGACTCCAGAGCAGAGATTTGTGGTCGATTATAAGTTGGTGATAGCCAGGAATAGTTGCCAGATTCATGAGGTTAACAGTGATTTCTGACCGTTGAGGAAGCCAGCGAGCAAGGCAGAGATGAAGTCACAAGAGATTCCACTGATTGATCCCTGTTTCCGTATAGAAACAGGGGCCACGGGCCAATTGGGGCCAATGCCCGGAGTGCTCGCATTCAATTCAATGGGAATGAGGGTTACCGATCAGACGCAACGTAAACGCGCCCAATTAGCAAATTGATCGAAGCAGCAAGTGCTACTACGCCCGCTCTTCTGAATCCTCATAATATTAATATAAACTCACGCAGCCATGTCCACCCAAGCCAAGGACACACTCTCTACACACACTCTCTTTATACATCTCATTGATGCTCGTCCCGCTGCTCCTGGCTGTGGCAGCCACCTCCGCCCGCGCCCAAGTCGCTGGTATCGGTGCTTCCAGTGTGGGCCTCAACATCAACTTCGACCTGGACGTCTACTCGTCCACTCTCAATAATATCGTCGCATCGGTCAATGAGGGACCTAATAGGACCTGCGAGGACGCAGTTCCCGTGAAGAAAATATACGGCGTCAACGTGAGTCTTTCTCAGAGTTTCTGTGATTGACAACCCTCAGAGATTTAAATGTTGGGCAGTTCGGAAACTGGCTTATACTAGAACCCTGGTTAGCACGATTGCTTGAAATTCTGCGGTGATGTACTGAATGTGGCACAGGATGAGCCCAACGGAATGGGAAGCGATGCAGGTACGAAGCGCGGAGCATTCACTTCGATTGTATATTTATTTTGCTTTTAGGGCCAATTTGCGGCAAATGGCGACTGTTCCACTGTCCGTCAGTCCGAATGGTCCCTCTCCACCTTCCTCGGCCAAGACGCAACCAACGCCGCCTTCAAAAAACGTCAGTCTGGTAATCAATTAGCCATATTTTGAAGTTTTGCTGATTGTGCATAGACTGGGAATCCTGGATGACGCAGGCAGACGTAGACGGCATCGTCGCGGCGAAGCTCAACACCGTGCGCCTCCCGCTGCCGTTCTGGATCATTGAGGACATTGTTGACCGCACACACGAGCCGTACGCCCAGGGTGGACTCGACGAGCTTATCCGTGGGCTCAACATGTTCAACAAGGCCGGACTGAACGTCATCCTGGACCACCATGCCCTCCCCGGTGTCGCCGCCTCGGGCCAGATGTTTGCGGGCAACTGTACCACCCTCGTCGAGTTCTACTCTTCCGCCTCTACACCGCTCATTCCGGACTACAACTACAAGCGCGCTGTAACATGGGGCATCGTCATGGCCTTCCTGAGCCACGCGCATCCGGCCTTTGAGAAAGTGTTCACCATTGAGGGCGTGAATGAGCCGATTCAAAACGCCGCCCTAACGCCAGGGCTTGGAAGGTGTACGTCCATTATCTTCATTATGCGTTGTTCGTGCATTTGTAATCAGGCTGATGATTGCGTTAATGAACAGTCGAAGTTTCCTACGTGCTCGGTATCCGTGCCATCGAGCTCCTCATGGGCATCACTTGCGACGCCACCTCCCCGCTCACCACCACCCAAGTTCTCACTGATGACATTGCGCTGCCTGCGCTCATCGCTGCCATCCCCATAATCACTAAGCTCGCCATAAAATACGACCTCCTCGCCGGCGCGAGTGAGTTTGGCTGGGCGGCGCTGCTCGGCTCGAAGGGGCAGCTTACCCCAGGGAAGATGGGGGCTTTCTTGGGAGGGCGGAAGAGAAAGTGTTTGAGCACGCAGTGAGTGATTCTAAGTCTGTTTTTTGGCTGGCGATCGCGAGGACTGACCGATGAATGCAGATTCATGGATCAAGGGTGGCAGTATACTGGATCCCCTGCGAATCCGGCGGACGCTGCTATTGGCCCGCAGGTACGTCTCCATCCTTCCAATGCAGGCAGCGCCTGTGTTCCTGCGCATCTGCTGATAATATGTTGTGTGCATAGTTGTACGATAACCACATATACTTCAATTTCGGCGGCGTCGCGCCCAACGCGACAGAAGAGTCCTACATGCAAACCCTCTGCCGTACGTCCCTTCACCCTCCGTTTCCCACTTTCCCCTTGAATATGTTCTGACCTTTCGATGCTCATCAGAGATCAAGACGGTAGCCACCGAAGTCGCGGCCGGTAACGCACCCCTCTACACAGGCGAGTGGTCGATCGCGACCGCGTTCAACACGACGGACGCGTTCCTGCGCCAGTGGGGCGACGCGCAGAAGCTAACATGGTCGGGGACGGGCTCCGAGGCTAAGAGCGTAGGGTGGGTGTTCTGGAACTGGAAGGTCGATCAGGACGCGCGGACGTATCCAATCCTGGGGAAATATTTGCAGTGGTAAGCATCGACCAATTTCTTTTGATTCTTTCCGTCCACATATATGGAAATTAGTGCGATGATGTGATACTGACTCTGCCATGTGCTATTTTCAAGGTCGTACAGGGATGCGCTGGCGGCAGGGCTGTTCACCCCCGACCCCGCGGATTATTTCGATGAGAATGTGTGTGCTGTAAGTGCTGTTTTCTATGTCGTGAGGGACGCAACTGACTTTGACGTGATAGCCCTATTTGAACGCTACTGGTGCTGCTTGATTCGCTATGTGTGGCACCCATTATTTATCCTTTATCCGACCGTACGGTCGTCTACACTCTTTTTATTTAGGTATTCGTTTGTGACTTAGCTTATAATACTTGTTATTTCCCATATCCTGAGCAGATATAAGTTCATGTTACGAGATGATAGTTGGAGCCACTATTGATACGCAGCTGGTTAGTGTTTGTCGAAGAGCGTAGCAGAGCGCCTGGCCGTCCAGGCATTGTGTGGAGAAATCAAGGAAAGGGATAATATGGCGAAACGAACGAAAGGGATAATATAGCGAAACGAACGAAAGGAATCATATGGCAAAACGAACGAAAGGGATAATATAGCGAAACGAACGAAAGGGATAATATAACGATAACGGTGGGACATAGGCCATAGACTCTTATACAGTAAATCAAAAACATAAGCGATACACAACTATAATTTAACTGGCCGTGATATACGACCACACTGGGGGGGGGAGGACCTCATGCGTCAACATAAGTGACATTGTACCCATCTTGCAAGACCATTGGAGCTTCGCCAAACTCGGTGTCTACCTTCTTCGAGTTATTCCAGAAAGAAGGCAAGGGAACGTCGTCCACAGGGGTCTCCGGGAATTCCATATGCTCTGAGTCTGGTGTCGACGGACCAGAACTATCTTCATCTTCATCCAAATCCAGGTATGGTGTTGGTACAGGCAGAGTGCGGCCGATGTGAAGCGAAAATTCTCTCGGTAAGTAGCCTGTGTGCACGTCTGCGTCCACACTCCGAATGGAAGGCGACGCGATTTTCCCGAATGGGTTACGGAAAAATTCAGCGAAGAATTGGCGCCATCGTGGGCGAGTTGGTATGATATGCCCTAAGCGAGGAAGTCAGCCCTCCAAATGTTTTGAGTGATGAAATAACGGGAACATACCGCCGGCGTGTTCCTCCACCCGGGAATTCTTGGAAAAGTTGATGAGAATCTCTGAGCGCTCGCGGACTACAACAACATCTGTGCGGCCAATAATGTGAAGAGCTGGAGTCTTGATGAATAGAGCAGGATCTTGAAGGGAATCGATTGTGGGACAAGTTTCCCATGACCAGCATTCTCCTCTGGTGATGAAACCAGAAACGACAACAACGTATCTGCTATATAAATACATGAGTTCCCGGTAGATCCGATATATAAACAGACGCTTACAGAGGATTAGGCAGGAATTGGAAATCAGCGAAAAACGATGGATACAATCCAGGGTGTTCCAGCTGCTTCGAGTGGTCAGCAACGCCTCAGGCTCAGCGGTTTTGAAATTTGCGCACCAAGTCGGCAATTTGTTCGGCAAGCACTGCGCCTTGACTGAATCCAAAGATGGCCTGGCAAACGGACTGTCAGCCCATTTTGTATGAGGCGTAAATCAGGAAAATGTACCTCAAATTTATGTTTCCTAAGAACATCCATCAAGAATAACAGACTTCCTTCGCGTTCCTTCCAATTTGCTTGCCAGTTTCGAAAATCAATATTGAACCATCCTCGAGGAGTCACCGAGTACGAAGGACGCATCGTGGGCTCTGAGCAGCTGAGTTCTAAAGCCGGAGTGTCTCGCGGGACGGGGGCGTCGTATCCATGAACGTGGTCTGTAGGAAATAGGACAAGAGGCGCGTCCAAGAAATCTGCGCGCTGTCAGTGTCGGGGAACCTCGCGTGCAGAGACAAGCACGTACAGAATTCAACATCGTCATCGCATTCTTCTATAGTTGAAGCCATCTATGCAAGAATCAGTACCGCTGTGACTGCCCAAATGTGACGGGACTTGCGATTTGTTGCATCTTGTACGCGTTCTGACCATATCTACGTGACATAACGTGTCAGTCGGAGTATTTAGAGTAGAAACAATGCGGACTTGCCCGTGAAGCATCAGAATCTTTCGCTTTGTTGCACTAGTGTAGGAGGACATTGTGAGGGAAGATTGGATGAGCGCTATGCAGTCTCGGAGCCCTTATTATATCTGCGGATTTTTCGCTACGAAGATGACACAACAAACGTTCTAAAAGGATAAACCATAAATTGGTGTGTCTCAAGTTTCGCTTCGGAAGCTTGGAATATTGGTGGAATGAAAAGGCTCTATTGTTCGCGGCCCTTTTGGTGAGGGCCAAACTGTGAGAACCGTCGCGACCCGCGGCAAAACCGCACAATCAATAACCGCAGACCTCCGCAGACACGTTTAGGTCTCCATTGTCCGCCGCCCTATTGAGTTTCAGGTTATAGCTAAGAGTGTGGGCCCAGCCGAGCAGGTACATACATCCGTGGCAAAAGTCCATTTTATCCGTTCCGATAGGCTCTGACAGGCCGTATGTGCTCTCATATGAGATATAAGTTTGCAATGTAGGCTACCAGATATCATACCCCTGCGCCCCCATCATCTTAATCAATTTCGCCATGCACCCAGAAGAGAGTTCCCAGAGGAGAGTTCAAGACAAAGCAAGCTCCGAAGTGCAAAAGATAACAGCTTGAGATGCGCCAGCGAATCCACGTCTATACTGCGTGAGTTACTGCCCGAGAAATAGAGATCGTAGGCATAGCATCTCATTATATCGCCCTCTTCAGTACCTTGAGCACCACTCGAGCACCACAGACGGTTGATGATCGAAAGATTCGAAACGGTCCGGCCGAGTCACAATAACTATTGCCGCCCGATGTGGCGGGAGTTTAACCTTGTTGTCCCGGCGCGCGCTAACCGTGTCCGGTGAACCGTCGACTGACGATTGCTGAGTACAATAAGAAATCGGCAAGATCTATTTGCGTAATCTGGTCTCTAATTAACTTTGACCTAGATCATTTATCGTGTATATGACATATGTACTCAGCTTGATGCAGACATCAATGAGTATCATGGCCCGGGCCATGCGCAGTCGGCGTGTTGATCTTTGCCCGGATTGATTTACCCTCCAAGCCCAGCAATTGTTACCTTTGCAATTATTCACCATATGTAGACGTAGGCCCGCAGTGTACACCTGTCGCATTGATAACGGGTTGATCATAAGATGCACGATGATAATACTCATCAAGCCCGTCAGTGGACTCGCAGCCTACATTGCCACCCACTCATGCATGGACTCCAGTTTGAACGTACATTTTGACTCTGTGGGCTCTCAAATTGGTGCGTTCCGAGTAAGGTCAATGTTAAGACAAACCGTCGTCATAGAACTTGAAATGGCGAGTCTCTTTATTATCTACGACATGGAATGTCTGGCTACGCCCGGCTATGCCTAAGTATGCGACTTTGGATGAGCGGTTCTAAGGATGTACGAAGACAATTCAAAGGTGGAGCAGTGATGAGAGTAATGCCATTGAACCGGCTCGAAGTGAAATCGTACATTATATAGATACCCATGTGGTATGCACAAATTAACTAATGCAATTGCCCTGCCAATAGTCTCCTCCAATAATTATCCTACACTCATTATCCCCCACCGGGACCCTCTCCGGTTAAAGGATTACACCAGGCCCGTTACGTTCTGGGACTTCCACGCCCTCACCCTCGCCAACGCGCTATCCACCAAGTAGAAATCCTCCTCAGGACCCACACCCTCCCCGATATCGCTCAGCGTCGTCTTGCTCTGTACGACGATGGGCGGGTAGATGCTGAACGCCTTGACTATGTCGTGATGGTTCAGATGTATATACGCGTGATCTACCGGTCGAAATATTAGCTCTAACAACCCAAAAAGGCAGAAAATGAGAGCTCTGACCTATAGGACGCGAATACGCGAAGAGCGGAGTGCGGAGGAGTCGCACAAGGCGCGCGGCGCCCTGTTTCGAGACCGCATACGCGTGCGTACACATTGTATGCTGCGCGCGGTGAAGATACGAGGTACCTCGCAGCGCAGGCTTTGTCACTTCGTCCGACTGGCAGTGACCTGTGTGAAGAGGTTAGCAGCAGACCCCGCGCGACAGAGGTGCAGGTGACTCGCCCAGCATCACCGTGTGCCATCCATCTTGAGGGAGGAACTGCCAGAGATTCCGCAGTCTGCGTTCGAGATCAAATTCCATGTCGATGTCGTCCTCGAATATGAGCGCCGCGTCCGCGTCGCCGTCCGCGATCTGGCGCAGCACTTCGAAGTGGGAATGCCAGCAAGCGATTTCTGATGGCTTGAGGCTAGAAAGGGGGTTCGGCGTGAGTTTATACGCACAGCGATATAATGGTGCCGCTCACGGCCAATCTGGGTTGACCGAGTTGTCGCCTTGCACTCCGTGCAAGATATGTCGGACATCGGGAGAGGGCACTGGGCTCAGAGCAGGTAATGCATTGGGTGCGTCTGAGGGAAGGAGCCAGAGTTCGGATCCTGCAATATCGTCTGGGCGTAGCAGTTCTTGCGAGTGGGTGTCGTCCGGCCAAGCATCCCAAGGAAACGCCTCGGGATTGTTAAATTCACTCTCGCGACCGAGACGCGCCTGCTGCCTCGCCTGCCTCATGCGCTCGAGGATGGTGTTAATGGTCAAGGAATGCATATCCGTGGCATCATGCCATGTGAATGTGATATCTGCAAAGTAGGTGTTAGCCCCGCATGTCCATAACGTGACGAGGATCAGCGAACGCACCCATCGCCTCCGCTAGACTCTCCATTTCCCTGCGTCGATCCTCTCGGCTAGGCAATCCAATCACGTATATCTTTCCCGCAACGGCCAGTGTCTTGGAGTGGAGAACCCTGTCCGAGGGATATACGGTACTGAGTAAGTCTCTGTAACTCCGAGATAGTTCATGGTGAACAGGGGGAAATGGCTCGGGCCCACGGCACGTGAGTATTTCCACGCCGTCTTCAGCAGCCTTGAAATTGTAGAACAACCAGAGCAGTGCAGTGAGAAGGACCAAGGGAAATAGTGCAAAGCTCTTGCGAGATAACCAGATCATGGTTGACAGTCAAACTTGAGGTTGTCAGCCGCAAAATCGCAGCGATCTTGGCAAAGCTGTCCCGGCATTTGACTAGGCACCCGCCATCGAGCCTCGTTGTCTCTCTAAGTAATTTGTAATAACTAGCATACACAGCGACGGGCAGGGTTACATGACCTGAATGACACGTTCAACCGAAAGTCGCATCCAGCTCCAAGACTCCAAGTGTTCGGCCAGACTCCTTTGTACGCGTTCTTGAAAGGCAAGTTCAATACATCAAAGTGGACATAGGCGGAGGAAAAAAAAATCCGAAATCGAAATCGACGGGAAGTTCCGAAAATTAGCCGAACCTGACCGCGTGACACCACCTCCTTCAAACATCCGAGTGCTTAGCAGTTACTTGGCGGCATGGACTCCAATGAATTCTCCGACGCGGCTGCCATCCCATACTGGTCGGGCGTTATGCTAAAGTCCTTGCAGCAGCCGGAGTCGGGTTTCATGTGCGGCTCAGCACTTCATTACGTCTGTCGGTTCATTCGAAGCCATGACAACTGGAAGATTGGGATGAGAAAGGAGTACTCAGATGTTCTCGATGCCATGGTCGCGCTTCTTCTAACCACCCAGAAGGCCAACGAAGCGAGAAAAATCGAGCGAGAATGGTCGGACTGCCGTTTTGGCCACACGAAGGGCTCGGATGATGGCGGATTGATCATGTTGGGCCTACTGCATGAGAAAGTTCCATTACACAGGCACGAGTCGGACAAATCAGCCACATTCGACGAGGTGGTGGTCGAGATCTGCTCCTTTCTCCAGGAGATATTCGACGACATATCCAAATCATCTGCCAAGATCTGGCCGAATGGCCTCGAAACGACACTGTTTCCTGGCGGAGCAAAGGACGCTGTATCTGCACTGAGAAACTGGTTCATACAAGTCAAGGATACCGGTCCGCTCCAACTGTTATGTACGCTCTTGTGTTACTTCCCAGCCGGTAGCGCGCTCGATGCTGCATTATTCGACACACCAGAATTCATCACGGCTGTGGTCCTCGAATTCAAAATCGTAGCAGAAGCGGGGAAGATCGACCCGATCTTGAGTTATGGTCAGTTTTGGCGCAATTTCTTGGCAGCAATAGGTGAGCCTTTGAGTTAGCATTGGTGTAATTTGAACTTTTCTGTTGACACTTTTTTTTTGGGCAGGGACTCAACAATATTCTGCTTTGAAAGAATATTTGCGCCCCAATTCAGTCGCACTCTACGAAAGCATCGCAAAGGCCAAAGCACCGTCGGATCCCGTCAAAGGCACCGTAGATGCTGTATGTGTGTCTGGGTGTTCGATATATGTTACATAAGATGTTGCTTATCCGGACATCACAGCTCATTATATGAACATCTCCATCTTCCTCGTTGACATGGTTCCACCGCCACTCGGTGAAGACAACGTAATGTTTTCGCCATATTCGTTCATCTATCCAGAATCTGTGCTCAAGAAGCAGTGTATACGGGAAGGCTGTCCCAATGCCAGCCTCGCGACCTCGGCAGAATTGCAGACTTGTGGCGGTTGTCGGGCGGTTCGGTAACAAAGCATTTTTTAACCATCCGAACTTCTATCCAATTATCCTCCCCAAGATACTGCTCGCCCAAATGCCAACAAGAGGCTTGGAAGTGGAGGCCTGCGCCACACAAGCTGGTTTGCAAGGAAGGACCTGGCGCAGTTGGCGCAGATAAAGAAAGACGGTGAGTCATAGTACTACTACGTTGAGCCCTGAATGTTGAGTTTGTGTTTCGAATTGATTCGCTAGTCGGCGGTAGCAAGTCACAATTCGAGAAGGTGGCGAGGGAAAAATTCAGTCCAGAGAGGGCTCGGGAGATTAAACTCTCTACCGGCATGCACGAGCGGTATCAGATAGACAGGATGATGGCCGGAGAGATCACAATGGCGGATTGTTAGCGAAGCGGAAAATTGTACACAGCGGATAGGGTTGTGGGATGCCGCGATTAGGAAGTCCGTTTGGCGGCACGGTATCTGCTATGGTGCACTGCCATTATATTTATCGCTGACGTCTACCGTGGTGGCGCATTTCGTATCATAGATGCAAATTACGGTTATTACGCTCATAGGCATGTATACAGTGCCTGGGATCAGGATTGCCTATAAACAACAAATGAAACAACACTGTGAAACAACTAAATATACAGCTACCTGTCACCACCAGCTGCATTTTGTACCCACACTGCTACGAACGCTAAGGCCACGATAAGGGCGACTGCCAACCGGAGAGCGGAGAAACAAGTATGATGCGGGGTTCTGAGGGCTACTGGCTACTGCCTATGGATACCGCAACAGGGCGCGAGAGGGTGTGCGGAATGGCCATGATAATACACAACGTCCCAAAGATCCAGAGCGGTTTCGGGCGAGGGTCGCAGTTGGTAAATGAATTGATACACTGACAGTGACGTCGACGACCTTATGGGCAAAACGGCCCTAACGGAAATCTTCTGGAATAATTGGAGAAGAATATAGAAATTTAAGAACTTGATGGAATATGTGCACATAAATTGAGCACATACCGAGTATGAAGGGGTCTGAGACCCGAGCCCACGTTTTATATGAACAAGTACTTATTATCATTACCTTCCAATCACATTCCCCACGAGTTCTGAGTCGGATACTTGACCTTGATTGTTCTTGCGTGTCGTTTGTGTGCCCCAACGAACTTCTTGGTTCTGGCGTACTTGTGTGTGTAGGCCTATCAACACGTTTAGATGCAAGCGTGGACTATCGATAGGAGCTGGGGATGAGCACTGAAGCTGACGCTTGAGACGAAATAATTGGTCTAGCAAGAGTATATCCGCCGGCGAGCCCAGTCAAGAAGAGGGCTGGTGTAGAGCAACGGCGATCAGACGTCGTAAGATGGGAGCCCCAGTAGCTAGTATTCAAAAGCAAGGGTCGGCGGGTCGGCTCGTCCAAGTGCAGTAGCAGTATTAGTAGTACGTGGCCATTGATGAGGGGGCCGGAAATTCAGCGTCAGCCAGTCCCGGGCTAACTCCTTTGCATCCTGCAATAGTAGATATCAGGCATCCTTGAAGACTCCAAGGTACATTGTAACCTATTGTAAAAAAAGAGGCATCGTGGACTGGAAAGCTCCCGCGGCAGTGTGAAGTAACAAGTTCAGACGGGCATCGTGGAGGTTGTGATGATAATCATATGGCCCATCATGAAACCGGTATCGATGGTGGCGCAGTGACCAGTCGCTAGAAGCAATTCTCCGGACAATCGGTACTACGTTTGCTCTTCCCGTTTTTGCTGTGGTATGACCTATAGTGTATGAACCAGGCCGCTATAGCTTGTATACTGATCTAACCAGCAGACAAGTACACTGGTATACAGTGATGTGCCAACAAGATGATGATTATACGAAGCAGGAAAGAGGGTGCTGCACACGACGTGACTGCGGCATTGTATTTGATGCTATAAACGCCGCACGTGTGCTTGCCGGCGGCAATAGACAAGTTCAATCTCCTCCGTTCGAGTTCAAGTTCCAAGTTCTTACACCACCTCTCCCTGCTTTTATCTAAGAGCAGGCCACTAAATGTGCGGGGCACCTGTACTGGGTACTGGACGACGTGCTCGAGCTGGCGAGAGACTAGTACGAAAGGGGGTTGTAGAGCCCGTGGAGATACTTGAAAATAACGACAATACTTAGCTTCCAACCAGTTAGTAAGCAGCTTCACAACTCGGCTCACAAATTGGGTAGGCTAGGTCTCACTCATTGAAGAGAGTTACATCGACTGGAAGCGAACGGGATTCAACTCCCGGGACTTAGGCATGGTCGACGAGACAGTCGAATTCGCGAAATGCTGCCCAAGTACTAAACAGTGAATTTAGCATCTGTATTTGAGTTGAAATTTTCAGAAACTTTATTGTCAATTTTCCCAACTGAACCAATCCGAGAGGCTGCTGTGGTGGCACCAGGGACCCACAGGGATCCATTGTACGTCATATCGGAAGTTCCCACAACCACCGACAAGCTCGTATCCAGGTCTTATCGATATCTTTTACCACTCAACCTCCACCTTGACAGTGTGTCCCTGGAATTGAATTTAATCAATGCGATGGTACGCATGCTAATGCGTAGTGATGCAACATGGATATTGGCAACGAGCAAGGGTATTCAAGTTAATTTTGCAATTCAATTTTCCGGACCTCGCTTGCTGAGAAAGTATCACGCTGCGCGACAGTCTGGCGTCATAATATTGCCACGATTCTGAGTATGTAAGATCAGCTGGTGTTCACTGTTGCTCCCAACAATGGGGGTGTGCCGCTCATCTTTGATGCGCATCCAAGCCATCTTCGTAGACGATCATCCGCATACAGTTGCAGTGCTTAGCCGATCTGGGCGGGCGGAGTGTGTCGCCGAGATAGGAGGTGAACCTATCTTATCGTCCCGGACCGTCGGAATGCTCCACGAAAACTAACAGGTGCCTGGCTGCAATCAATACAAATTAACAAAGATTTTCAGCATTTCGATCACGCTCCTCCCTTGCTCCTCCCACCACCATGAAGAAGGACAATCTAAGCACCTCCGTGCATACCGCCCACTCGAATGAGGATGATAAGGAGCTCGAAGCCCTCGGCTACGTTCCGTCCTTCAAGCGCGAGTTCTCCAACCTCGCGACTGTGAGTGCGCCGTACCCATCACACGAGCGGAACTGACCCTTCTGCAGATAAGCTTTGCTTTCAGTATCATGTATGTATTCGAGCTGCTCTTCGTGTTGCATGCACTGACTCTCACTTGTAGGGGACTCTGCTCGAGTATAGCTACCACCTTTAACACCCCTCTCCTCCTTGGTGGACCCGCATCCGTGCGTTTCCCTTTACTTTGCCCGGATCTTGAAAAAAAAATCTCACATTTTTTTTGCGTACAGGTAACATGGTGCTGGATCATTGGTGCTTGCATGTGCTTCACCCTCGGTGCCTCCATTGCGGAGATCGTCTCCGCCTTCCCCACCTGCGGCGGCCTCTACACTGCCTCCGCACAGCTCTGCCCCAAGACCATGCGCGCGCGCGTCGGCTACGTCGTCGGGTGGCTCAACATCCTTGGCCAGATCGCAGGTGTGTCCAGCACTGAGTTCGGGCTCGCGAACATGATCTGGAGTGCGGTCGTGCTCGTGTACCCGGACTACGTGGTAACACCGTACAAGACCGTCGGCCTGTTCATCGGGCTGTTGTGCATCCACGGCGTGCTCAACTCGGTTGCGACCAAGTATTTGGCGCGGTTCACGACTAGTTTCGTGTTTGTTAACCTGGGCGCAACGGCGCTGATTATCATTGTGCTGCTTGCGACGACGCCGTTGAATGAGATGCACACGGCCTCGTATGTATTTGGTAGTGAGGGTCTTGTGAACCAGACGGGTGGTTGGAACTCTGGACTTGCATTTTGTTTTGGACGTAGGTTTTTCTTCTCTACACAATTTTGAACCTTCCGATGCTGATGCTGATGGTCACGATGTGTAGTGCTCAGCGTTCAATGGACCATGACCGACTACGACGCGACAGCCCACATTTCAGAAGAAGTGCGCCGTGCGGCTTACGCCGCCCCCGTGGCTATCTTTGTCGCCGTTATTGGAACCGGCCTCCTCGGCTGGCTCCTTAACATTGTCCTGATCCTCTGCTCGCCAGCTCTCGAAGTACTGCAAGCCGCTCCCGAACTCGCAGGCTCCACCTTCTTGATAATTATGGCCAACCGCATGGGCAACGCCGGCGCGCTCGTCCTCTGGGTAAGCCCACACTTTTTCTCTTGTCGAAAATTAATTAATCCATCTCCCTAGTTCCTCGTGTGTCTCACCGCCTTCTTCGTCGTGCAAACTGCGCTGCAAGCGGCCGCGCGCACTGTCTTTGCGTTTTCCCGCGACCACGGCCTTCCCGACGGCGGCTTCCTTGCCTACAACTCCAAGTGGACTATGACGCCTCTCCGGGCGGTTTGGGCGTGCACGCTGATCAGTGTCGTCCCCGGTCTCCTCGACCTTGCCAGCCCCATCGCAGCGAACGCGATATTCGCGCTGACAGCGATGGCACTTGATTTCTCGTACATCATCCCTATCTTCTTGTGCGTATCCGCCGTCATCCCGTCACCATTGTGCGTTTGCTAATGTCTTTATGCAGGCGCCGGTGGTACCGTAACCACCCCGATGTGGTTTTCAAGCCGGGCCCATTCTACCTGGGCGACGGCCTGCTGGGCTGGGCGTTCAACATCAACTGCATTCTATGGACGTGTTTCGTGATTGTTATCTTCTCGATGCCGACTTTGCTGCCCGTAACTGCTGATAACATGAACTACGCGTCTGTCATCACCGTGGGCGTCATCGTCCTGGCCGGGTACGTCTCATTTCCCTTCCCCTTCCTCTCTGTCGGACTACATGGGTGCAACTTGTTCACTGCCTTCACTTATGCAGGTTCTGGTACCTCATCTCTGCGCACAAGCACTACGAGGGCCCCATTTCCAACCTTCCCGGAGGGAACTCGGGCGAAAAAGCCGAGAGCAACTCTAACTCGCAAGATGAGCTCGCCATCGATGCCAAAGACTCAGTATGATCCCCCTCCCCCATGCCCGCTCCATTAACTCCCATCAGACATCGGCGATTTCAACCCGCCGCCGCCGCCACCACCACCCACCACCTCCCCACCTCCCCAACAACGCCTTGATAATCATCATCACCCTATACGCACTGAGAGTATAAAATTCCCACTATTCCGACCACTTATTTTGATCAGTGTATTCTTGCTGTAGTAGATCGATACCTTTAATATTATCATGGTCCTCACGGACAGGCTAGCCCTTTCAAATTGTTGTGCGAGTATGTGCAAGTGTGTGTGGAAGATTACATCGATCGTTACATGCAGTTTGGATACACAGGTCTCAGACTCAGATACCTAACCATTAATATTCGCCACGTCAAAGGAGCAAAATGCATATCGACAGCGCATTTTACGCTGTTATCTTATCTTATCTCTTCACGTGCTTTTGTAACCTTATTTCTCTGCTATTTGACCTAGCGACTGGCAAAAGTTGCAGTGACGCGTTGCTCTTGTCACCCTGAGCCAGCCGGGGCTCAATAATAAGATCTGGGCAAACTCCCAGTCGCTTGTTGGAAACGGCTGAGGAAGGATGATCAAAAACCTTAGACTCTCATGCCAGCCGGCCGCAGTAAATTGCTCACTGCTTTTGGAAGACTGTCAATCTCTGCCAGTGTGATGCCAGTGGACGCGTCGGGTTGCGCAGCAGTACTAGTGGCAGCACTGCGGCGGCAGCAACTTAGTCGCGCAGCAAAACTGAGTTGGCCTATTACATAAATACCTTCTCCTCTTGTTCTCCTCTTCCCCAATCGTTTCCTTACAGTGACTGAGGTAAGATCTTTGCATGTTCTCATATTGTTACAGATGTTGACATACCTTGGGATTGTCGTAGGTATGCTTAACCACAGAGTCGTTTCCTTATGGCGATTGAGGATTGTCTAGGTTTAAAACGATGGACACCATGGCTTCAAAGCCCGCACTGCCCACGGTCCAGTTCCTCGTGCTCCCCCCACTTTTCCTAGCTCTCGTGATGGCCGTCCGGCCCAGCCTGCCATTTCGCATCCTCGCGTTTGCGCTCTTATCTCTCGTCTCATACTATGGCATTGTCGCGTATAGCACAGGCGACGTGTCTATTGACTACTTGCAAGGCACGACTTTCGGAATTGCTATCGCAAACGCAATACATTTTCTGCTGCTTTCCGATCCCATGGTGGATTTTAGACACGACAGTGACACGGCGTCGCCCACGGAAAAGGGCATTCTGGGGCGCATGTATTGGTGTTTCGGGCTGCAGAATGCAATGAGAGGGATCGGATGGAATTACAGGGTATGTTAGCCTGGCAGTGTATACCTCGTTGAGCGTTCTTAAACCGGGCTCTTTTAGCTTCCACACACACCAGACTCCCCCACCGACGAACGATGGCCTTTCGTGGCGCGCCAGCTCAAAAGTGTGCTTTGGAATCTGCTTTTGGTGGATGCAGCGCAGACGTATATCCAGTGGAATCCTTCATTCGGTGCTGGAGACAACGCGCCCGTGCCAATCGATACTCAGGGGCCTGTCGAAACTAGTGCCAATATCATAGCCTGGTGTGGCAAGGTGTGCTGGAATCTCAGCCTGTATTACAGCTTATTTGCGCTCTTGTCCGTCGCTGTTGGCTTCTACCAACCGAAAGACTTCCCGCCTGTGTTTGGCCGTTGGCGCGATTCTTACACGCTTAGACGATTCTGGGGGTGCGTATTCAACTGGCAATATCCACCATGTCTTTTGCTCACCGAAACTTACAGTCGGACCTGGCATCAAGCTTTGCGTCGCGTGAGTGCATAGCAAAGTGAGCCGGATACCACACTGAATCGCCTCCCCACAGCCGTTCTCATCCATCGGAAAATCAGTCGCCAGGGCAGTGGGCGCCCAGCCTGGCACTAACACATCGTCCTACCTGCAACTCTACACCGCGTTCGTAGTATCGGGACTTGTGCATAGTGCCGGCGACGCCATGGTCGGCGCCGATCAGTTCGGGGCGTCGTTCATGTTCTTCCTCGTGCAGGCCATTGCCATTACAGGAGAAGATTGCGTTGTCGGGGCTGCCCGGAAAGCGGGCTGGACTGCGTCCTCGCCTGCATCGCGGGCCGCCGGGTATGTCTGGGTGTGGTGCTGGTTTGTCTACTCCGCGCCTTTGACGGTGAACTGGCAGGTGCTTATGGGCATGGCTAAATCGGAGGTCCTCCCGATATCTCCTATACGATATGTCCTGCAAGCCCTGGGCAAGGCTTAGATTAGGAGCCATCGTGATTATCAAATACCTGCTCTTGAAGTACAGATACATGTCCTTGTTGAACGCTCTTTATCGTACCAATTTTGTGTTAAGCAATGATTCGAGCCGTGATGGAATTGACATCTGCGAGCCATAATTTCGAGCGTTATGCCCGCCTCTGATCTGCCCGCCTTTCCGGATCGTAAAGATACCCACCACCGCTTGTCGCCCAGATCAATCCGGGTGAAAAATGGACGCAAACGCCGATAACTGAGAACACAATGAGATCGCCTCGGAATCCTGTCACACAGGATCGCCGTCTTGCGACACGCCCTCCAGCTCGACCATCGTGACAAAAAATCGGGATCACGATTTCATTCACCGTCTGTCACATCTAGTTCCGATCCAAAAATTTATAACAAATGCGATAGAGGGCGTTTCTGAATGCCAGCGATGGCGGGAACGAGGAGCTAGCGCTGGATCCGTAGTACGCACTTGCTTTGCCAAGCTGCGTCGTTGCATGCGTTGTGGATTGCTGTCTCGGTGGCAGCTCGCAGGGCTGTGCGATGGTGTCAACAGTACCACTACTAGTCGGCAGTTTTGGCCCTGATCTGGGCGATAAGTGGAGACAGACGCCTGCATTTGAAGAGAAAGCGGAGACGAGAAAGCGGAGACGAGACACGCGACTCTGCCTCCTGATCACCGCGTGCCGCCCGGTTCCCAGCTCGAGAGTCGACCATCGTGGAAAAACAGTGGGACCACGATTTCATCCGCCATCTGTCGCACTTGTTTCTGATCCAAAGATTGGCAACAAGGCTGACAGACGGCGGTTCTGAAGGCCGGAAATGGCGAGGACGAGGAGCTGGACCCGTACTAGTTTTCCGAGTTGCGCTGTAGATTGCTGTCTTGGTGGCAGGTTGCAGGTTGTAGGTTGTAGGGATGCGGTTCGCACAGCCACCTTGCATTCCAGTCCTGACTGTCCGCGTGCACGGGGTCCACTTTGTTTGACATACTGCTTCCCACCAGTGAACGAGTCCAAAACATTGCGATTCAACTAACAGTGCTATTATAATACAAGGGGTACCAACTAAACCAGAATACAAAAGTCCACGAGCCTATAGCTCGCCCTCGATCTTGGCGCCGCCCTGCTTGACCTTCTCGCCGCCCTTCTTGACCTTCTCCCCCGCCTTCTTCCGCGCCCCGTCGACGGTATCCTCCGCATACTGCTTACCCGCGCTCGCCTTCTCGTCCGCATACTGCTTGCCCGCACGCACCTTCTCATCCGCGTACTGTTTTCCCGCACTCGCCTTCTCATCCGCGTACGCCCGCCCCTCGCCCGCCTTCTCCCCCGCATACGCCTTGCCGCTCTCCGCGGACCCTGCGAGCAGCTCGTAGATGCGCTGCAGCGACTCCTCCGCCGAGTGCACGCCGCTGCCCACGAGCTCCGCAATCTTCGCGTACAAATTGTCCGCCTTCGTCGTGGTCTGCACCCACCGGATGCGCGTCTCCTGCAGCAGCCCCGGGCGCGAGGTCGGCAGCGCGGCCTCGGAGACGCCGCGCTCGCGCAGGTACGCGCGCAGGCGCGCGTCGGGCCACGCGAGGTACGCCGCGGTGCGCGCGGCGGCGTCCGTGTACCTGTCGCTCATCGCCTTGACGAGCTCGTCGCGCCGCGCCTGCGCGTCGCTCCGCATGTACCCGCGCTCCACGAGCCACGCCTTGATGTCGCTGTCGCTCCACGCGCCCCACACCGTGTCCGTCGCCTTCGCGTAGTTGTCCGCGACGAGCGCGAGCGCCTTCTCGCGGCTGACCTGCTGGTCGGACTTGAGGTAGTGGTGGTCGATGAGCCACTGGCGCAGCTGCGTGTCGGTCCAGGCGGAGAAGGCGGTGTCGGCGGAGGCGTAGTAGTAGTGCTTCATGTGCTCGAGGAGCGATGCGCGCTTGGCGTCGTAGGTGGGGGCGATGATGTTGTGAGTGAGAAGCCATTCGCGCTGGAGTCATTGTTAGCATCGCGGTGCGCGGGGGGAGAGAGAAAGGGGGGGAGGGGCTCACGATGTACGAGTCGGACCAGGCGTCCCAGACGGGGTCGGCCGCGCTCGCGTAGCCGGTGCGCATGTGCTCGAGCAGCTGCGCGCGCGATAGGCCGGTGGCGGTCTTCTTGTCGACGACGCCCTTGTCCTCGAGGTACTTGCGCAGCGCGCTGTCGTCCCACGACGAGTACACATAGTCCGCGCTGTCGTTGAGCGCGCGCTGCGCGTCGCGCGTCGCCTGCGCAATGGCGCTCGTGGCGGTCGCGGCCACGCTCGACGCGGACGACACGTACCCGCCCGCGGTCCTGGACGCCTCGGCGGAGAAGGAGGACGCGGCGGCGTTGTAGCCGGCGTGCTTCTTCTTGGCGAGGAGGACGAGCTGCTCGCGCGAACCGGATGGGGCGACGACGCCCTGCTCGAGGAGGAACTCGCGCAGGCGGGACTCGTCCCAGGAGTCGAAGGACGTGTCTTTGAGCTTCTGGAAGGACGCCTGGGCCTTGGTGTACTGCTCGTGCGACCAGGAGGGCACGGCGGCGTCGAATGCGTCCCAGTTGGACTTGACGAGGCCCTGCAGCTGCGAGGTCGAGAACGTCGAGGGCGCGTTGATTTTGTGCTGTTTGAGCCACTGCTCGAGCTCGGGTTTATCCCATGACTCGTACGCTGGGGGTTCTGAACCGAACCAGTTTGCGTGGGCCGAGCCGACGGAGAGGGCGACGAAGAGGAGGAGGGTGGGTCTCATGGTGAGGGTTGTGAGGAAGCAGCAGGGCATCGCGCCGGTGTTCTTATATGCGCACCATTCGCAGGTGACGGCGAGGTGCGTCATTTGGCGTCATGGCGGGGGGCTGGAGCGTCCACACGTGACGCAATGCGGAAGTCTCATTACGACGTCAGCGGCAACGTGGGCGTCTGGACAGGCACGTCTAGGCGGGTGTACCCTGCGTACTCGTGGACCCATATGGATACACCCAGGGGATTGCCACGACCGAGTCGCCAACTTACAGCACCGAGTCCATTGCGATAGCATATTTCAGACGCCCCAGCAACGCCCCAGCAACGCCCCAGGCAAACCAGTCTCGTCGTCCCACTGCCATTTGGCGGCAACAGTTCTGGCTGATCGCGCTACATAGTGAGCATGGTACTCGCGGTCCAGGTGGTGGCAGGACGCAGGAGTAGCGGAGTCAGTATATATGCACAAGGCTTGACGCGGACTTGGGGCGGCCTCTCCCGGCTTGGACTTGAACTAGGTTCGGAGCAAGCCCGCTTCTCCGCGCCGGCGAGCCGTTCGGCCTTCGGCCTGGAAGTGGAGAAAGGGGCTTGCAACAAACTGCCTGAAATAGCGAGGACGTTCGAGAGCCTGTAGCACTTGAAGTATGTAGTCTAATGGCATGATTCTGGATAGTAAATTCATCTCAAGATGCAAGGAATTATATACAGCTAAAAATCAGAATAAACACCATTGATTCTGTAACTCCACACAGTGATCATGGCCGCGTGAGCCCAAAATCTCGAATGTCTCTCATTTTTGTGACACTCGATCCTAAAATTAGTGCTGCTGCTGAGTACAATATGCACCTGTTTGGTACCTTTTAGCTAAATTTTACGCGATAAGAGAGCCAAGAGGGTGACTACAGTCGCAAACAAGCTGTCTGCTCTGCTAAATAATCGCTATCTGTCACGAAGTTCCAATATATGGCTCCACAACATCAATCGTAGGAATCAAAGAAAATATCTGAGCAGACTAATATCTAAGTTTGCTTTGAAATATTGGATTTCTCAGCGAGAGGGGGAGATTTGGGAGGATCGTTGAAGCTGCAGCGCGTCTGGAACGTCCTGCCAGTTTCGTGCATCTTGTTACAAGCCCCTTTTACGAAGGTGAGTGAAACTCCCAAAATGGTAACTTCAATAAGAGAGCACGTTTTCCACACGTTTTCCACGTCTCACCCTCGTGGAAGGGGCTAGATCCGAACCTAGACTGGAACCACCACCTCAGTCGAGTGGAATCGTCCACTGGCGCCGCAACCTCTTCGGATACTTGAAGTTGAGAGGTAGTTCGGTGTTTTAGCCTGCCATCATCGATTTCAACTTATTTTCCCTCTACGTTGTTGCGCCTCTGCTTGGACTTGGACTTAACTTGGACTTGAAGCTTGAAGCTTTCTTGCAGGAGAGCCCAGCAGAGCACTTGCAGCTGGGCACGACTGCGTTTCTAGGTGGAGCGCACCTGTCTTTCTGCCTGCCAAGTGCCTGTTGTCAATCAAGGATGGTAGGTACAATCCTTGGTTGAATGCCAGGACAACTTGCAGGCTCGTAGGACTACAGCTGACCCCCGTTGACCTTAATTGACAGCCTTGTTCTGTCTGTCTCGCAAGGACTTCGCACTGTTTCCCCCGGGCCCTTCTCACTGCGGCACTCTGGCTGTCTTACAATGACAAAGCTGCTGGAGGCGCCGAAATCCTCACGTGTCCCACGCCCAAGCCGTCTCCATCTCCGAGCTTCTGAGACGTATCCAGCACCGCACATCCATCGGACAGGATCTCACACACCAGGACCCTGAGAGTCGCAGGGAAGATCTATGGTTAGATCACCTGGCCGAGAGGATCGACCGCGGGAAATGGAGGCTCGAGCAGATGCCATGCGTGCGTTCGAGCCTCGGCTGTTCTGGTGGCACCGTCGACGCGCGCGCGGGCGGACGCGGCGCTCGTATTCGAAGACGGCACCGACATGGAATTCGAACCCGAGCGCAGCCTGCAGAATCCTGACAGCTTCGCTGACCCCTTCAAAGTTCAAACAGACGTGCCAAAGCCTGTGCTGCGCGGGACCGCGTATCTGCCCCTCGCAACGCACACAATCCCTTTCTACACTTGTGGGCTATCACGCTGGCAAGTCTCAGATTAGGCGAGAGGGGCGGTATGAATATATTGTCAATGTCAGCGTTGTCACCAGCCCAGACGATGATAATTCCCACGATATATATCTTGATATCTATCCATCACAATGAATCAATCCTTGATGCATGCATCTTGACCTCA
This sequence comes from Athelia psychrophila, assembly GCA_001630335.1. Taxonomy (NCBI): domain Eukaryota; kingdom Fungi; phylum Basidiomycota; class Agaricomycetes; order Atheliales; family Atheliaceae; genus Athelia; species Athelia psychrophila. The sequence continues at coordinate 51,000 of KV417696.1, forward strand.
CAGTGCTCACACGCACACACAAGCAGACCACCGCACCCACAGGCCACGAAGCACTTGCGCAGATGCGGCGACCGGCGACGACTTCGAGTGAATTCGGTTGCTCCTCTACACTTGCGGGTCTACTGCCGGACGAGACACGGCGCGCGCTTCGCAAGATGGCTCGGGAATAACCACTAACCGTACAACGCAAGTCGCGCGTGCTTATGCTGATTAGTGACTGGCTATCATTGTTCAAAATACGCACATGCAGGTGGTGGTGGTGCGATTCGCGTGTTTTTTAATGGGGTTGGGACTTTCTACAGGCGCGGAGAGGGCTCTGTGGAGCCGCGGGGATCGATGCCCTGGATCATATGCATATTCTGCTCGGGCAGGTCACCGGAAGTCAAGGCAACCAACAGTTACCCGTTTGGGCTACCGGATGACCATAACGGGCCCCGAAAGTGACGAAACGCCAAGTTGGACAGCTGGAAAATCATGATTGCTGCAGCATCGCACCTCGTCGCACTGGAGATGCCAGCTCACTGAGCATAGTCCGCTGGCGGTATATAAACTCCAAGTTAGGCTCCATGAATCTCCAGACTCTTCGTCCCTCACATTCACTTCGACTCCACATTCTCTTCGATCATTCTCATTGCCATGGTTGCCACCCAGTTCATCGCCAGCCTTCTCTTCGCCTCGGCTGCGCTCGCCAGGCTCAGCCCCGCCAGCCACCGCCGCGCCGCACCCAAGCCAGCAGGCCACACGAGCCACGTCGTGACAAACGCGACGAGCATCGACAACACCGTCTACAACGGCAACTGGGCCGGCGCCGTCATCAGCGAACCTGCTGTCAGTACACCCTTTGCATCGCCGCAGGCCAATGGTGCTGACCACGATTGATTGTAGAACACGTTCAAGAGCATTGTTGGAACGTTCACAGTGCCCGGATCGACTGGCGCAGATGGCGCTTCGACCGCTTGGGTCGGGATTGACGGTTCGTCGTGCCAGTCTGCCCTCATCCAGACCGGCGTGACCTTCAGCCTCACCGGCGGCGTTGTTTCATACAATGGTAAGCTTTATTTCGAGATTTCTGCACCGAGCGCGCGCTCATCGCCCTTTATCGCAGCTTGGTTGGAGTATATCCCCGCCGCCGAGGTGCTGTACAAGGGCGACATCAGCTTCAAGGAGGGCGACAGCGTCACCGTCTCCATCGAGGTCACCTCCGCGACCGGCGGCACCGCTTCCGTGAAGAACAACAGCAACGGCCAGAGCGTGACGCAGGCCATCTCGTCCAGCACCCCGCTGTGCCAGCAGGATGCCGAGTGGATTGTGGAGGACTTCAGCTCGAACGGCGGGGAGGTCCCCTTCGGCGACTTTGGCACCGTCGTCTTCACGGATGGCTCGGCGACCAAGGTCGACGGCACCACCGTCACCCCCGCCGGCGCAACCGTCTACGATATTCAACAGAGCGGCGTGGACATGACCTCGTCGAAACTCAGCGACGGGGGCGTCACTGTCAAATGGGTATCGGCGGCATGAGGGCGTGGCACTGGAACGCGTTTGATGTATATTACACACCTATTTATCTATACTAGGCGTGGTTCTCTTGGTCTTTACGATGTCCATCATACCCAAATCATACCACTTCTGGATGCATATGAAATGCCTCGTATCGCAAAATTATGCTGGCATGGTCTGATCTTCATGTCCCTTCAACCTTCAAACTCAGTTCGACCCAACACGGCGGAGTGAAATAGTGTTTTCCTAGACCCGAGCCCCACCCACAGAGAGGGCACCCTTCCCGCTTCGAACTGGTCTCCTCAGCCACCTGGGTTAACTACATTGAGTCATCAACCAATATCCTTGTCGATATCGACATACAGTGTTACTAGTAATAGGCAATAAAGGTAAGTAGAGGCGAGACTGTGGAAGATAGGAGCCATGCAACATCACGTCCTGAGAGAAAGAGCGGCCATGTGTTGTCCATGTACAAATTTAAAAGCGCCAGCTTTTTGAAGTCAAGAATAGTCGAAAGGGTGCCAAGAGGGTGCGCAGAATAACCATAACAATACGCAGCCTGCCAAGGATCCCGAGCAACCGGCGAGCACAATGGGGAGAAGTATAGTAGACTGCGGCAGAGACAGAGCCCAAAAGATAGAAGAGATAGCATCGTTTGAGAAATCTGACAAAGGTACATGTGCCTGCCGTCGGTCGACGGAAGACAGCCCTTCAGTAATGAAGCCTCCGGGATCACCAGAGACACACAAGAGACACATATTTCGTGCGCAATTGAAGAGGAACCTAAATAGAAAGTAAGGACCTTGTTAAAATATGTGAGTACACTTCAAGAACTTGTCAAGATTCAAGAACGTACCAGTTGGGACAGGGTCTGAGACCCAAGCCTCGCGTGCGTATCATCAACGTCTCTCACACTCAAATACCTCCTAATCACTATCCCAACGAGTATGTTGACAGTTGTGGATAGGATATTTGACTTCGATCTTTCTTGCGTGCCCTGCACCAATAAATTGATGTCTTGATTATTATCTGTGGGCGATGAACCGATGGGGCGTGATTATATCAGCTCACGGGAAGTTAGTGATGCATGTCACCACCGCCCATCTTCTATGCGATCCGGGTAGTATTGCAATGATCCGTTTGCACTGGGCCTCTGCTGAGTATAAAGTCATGAGGTGTCTGTCTCTGCGATTAGGACAGAGTTGACTGTAGTTCTAAAAGCACAAGAAGGAAGAGAAGTCAACCAGGGGAAATGCGATTTAAATATAAAGAACTCACAACCACCTGCCCCCGGCAGCCCAATCCATTTTAAAGCTAGTACCAACCACTTTTTGAAATGTCTTCTTCCGGTGCGATCCAATGCCCCCTGCCCGGATGAATAATTGCCTGCCTGGGCTAGTAAATTTTATACGAATGTACAAAACACGTAGAACACTCACCCAACTCATGGAGGCGGTCTAAATGAGCCGAACGCCGCGAAATTCTTCGAGAAATATTGAATGGCGGCTATTTGAGCCGTTCGCGGATTATGCCTTTGTTTCCAAAATGCTAACCTGCCCCGGTGATTCGCAGACGTGGAGGTATCTATAAATGGCGCGAACGTTAGAGAAAAGTCGCCCACAATCACGGGGGTTGAAACAATAGCTCACCTACCGTATGCATCCAGGAGATGGGTTGAGCGACACCTGTTCTGAGCAGCCAGGTAGTCTCCTCGAGTGTTCCTTGCCCCCCCTGCCCTGGGTGACCGCCCGGAGTTTATTTGTAGATGCATGACACGGAGGAAGGGGTTGAAAAAAGGTCAGCCTTACTAAAAGTTGTTTGAAGACCGACCGATAGCTCGCCCGGTCTTGGTGTCTTAGACATCACCCCTGCTTGATATTTTCTTTGTTGTGATCCATGCCCCTTGCCCCAATGGTTGACCTAAATTAAGGCAAATAAAAGTAGTCAACCTTAAGAGAAGTAGAGATCGTGGCACGCACCATCATTCAGTCCATATCCATATCCAGACCGTCGGTGAAGAACGACTCATCTGCAATGAGAGAATCGGGGTCGATAACGCCTTGAATGGCCTTGGTCACAGTCGCGACAAAGCCGGGCTTTTGGGGGGTCGGGGGCACATAGGGGGTGACGAGGGTGTCGGTCGACGAAGCTGGGCTGTCGATCGAGTTCAAAACATCAATGTCATCGGAGTATGCAATTTTGGGCTTCACCGAGAACGACGAACCCTGGACGCAGTCGGACGAGAGCGGGGTAGAGCAAGTAGCGACCAAGCCCTTCCCCTTCTTGCCGATGCGAGCCTGTTGGAAGCAGCGAAGACCGAAAGCCTTGCGTTGGCGGAGCTTGGTTTGGAAGATCGGCCTATCGAGCCACGTCTCGCTGCTGGCCGCAAACGATTCTAGCAAAAGGGGGATGTCCTCAGTGGCAATAGGGGCAGAGATGACCAACTTACACGTCGATTCGACCTTGGGAGGCGCGAGCCACATCTCTGGGCGCCTGCTGCCAACCGCGAATGAACCAAGCATGTAAAGGCTCTCTGTAGCAATGGGGCGGGAGATGATCATCTTTGACATGGTGAAAATGATAGGGGGATTTTTTTCGAATAGGAGCTCAAGTAGGAGTATGTGGTGGTACAGAAACAAATGCTTAAGGTTTAGGGGTCACCTCAACACCGGAATATATACACTTTAGGAGGTGTTTGGTCGTACTTGTACCTATGTGTTCTGGTGTATTTTATTCAAGTCTAGACTTCTCCTAAGAGCCGAAGCTGAGTCCTGAGACGAGCCATTCGGTTCAACACGCCAGCATGGCGACGACCGCCGAGGGGACCTATTCAGGCAGAGTGTGGTCATAAATGCGATTTGCTATGCTCGGAAGAGGCGCGCATAGTATATTGACCGTGAAATTTGGCTCGACTTCAAGTCCAGCTGAGCATGAGCACGAGCAGCAGGGATAGGGGGTAACTAACGGTTTATTGTCAACCCGAGTTTGCTGCCTATGCGGGCTGCAGTCAGGCAGTCATCTTCCGTCAAGAGATCGATCAGATTCAGAATTGTAGGAGAAGACTGAACCGGAATGCTCCCGCTAATTGTATCGCTGTATTTTTCAGATTTCAGTCCAGGCCATCCGTACGAGGACATGGCATTATAAGAGTTGTTGGTCCAACAAGTTGTGAGCGACGGCCTTGGAAGAGTGCAACCCGAGTCACGATGGGGGGCTAGCCGGGGAGGCGGCAGAGAACAGCGCTGTGGGCGTCATCTTTGCTTTCAGTACTAGTAATGCTTGTGTTCAAGCATAGTAAAGAGAGCTGAAGCAGCAGTAATGACGAGCGAGAGAACCACCAGCTGCCAAGAATATAGAGCACGTGCGAAGGACTTCTCCTGCTACCACTGGGCTCCATTCCACTGGCAAATTTGAACTGATGACCAGTGTTGCTGGGTGCCAGGCGAGTAAGGTGAGCCGTACGTGTATTGAGTTCCGTCGGCTTGCCCAGGTTGTCCGATCTCAGACTGCGGTTCAACAGACTTCCGAGCTTTCTTTTAGCTAAGGTCTGGTTGGTAGTTGTGGTTAGACTCTAGAGTAGCCCGGCCCCCCTCGGGCCCCGCAACTTACTTACAAGTGACCGCGAAAGAGAACGCGGCCCGATATGCATGTAATTGGCGCCCATGTCGGGCCCCGGGTTGCGTGAATATCGTAATTTTGCAAAGTATATAGCTTGAACTCGCACGGCATCACCATTACCTCCTCACAAACTCTCTGGAAAATTGGTGCCTTATAGCGCTCGCTCTAATGTACTCGGAACCCATGGCTTCAAAGCCCGCACTGCCCACGGTCCAGTTCCTCGTCCTCCCACCGCTTTTCCTTGCTCTCGTGATCGCCCTCCGACCCAGCATGCCATTTCGCATAATCGCTCTCGCACACTTATCTCTCGTCTCTTACTATGGCGTTGTTGCGTATAGCACAGGCGACCTGTCTATTGACTACATACAAGGCACGGCTTTTGGAATTGGGATTGCAAACGCAATACATTTTCTGCTGCTCTCCGATCCCATGGTGGATTTTAGACATGACAGTGACACGACGTCGCCCACGGAAAAAGGCATTTTGGGGCGCATATATTGGTCGCTCGGCCTGCAGAATGCGCTGAGAGGGGTAGGATGGAATTACAGGGTATGTCAGCAGGCAGTGTATATCTCATCGAGTGTTCTTAATTTGGGCTCTTTTAGCTTCCATACACGCCAGATTCCCCTACCGATGAACGATGGCCTTTTGTGGCGCGCCAGCTCAAAAGTGCACTTTGGAATTTGCTTTTGGTGGATGCAGCACAGTCATACATGCACTGGAATCCTATATTCTCTCGTACTGGTGACAATGCACCACTGCCAATCAATACTCGGGGGCCTGTCGAAACTAGTGCTAATGTTATAGCCTGGTGTGGCACGGTATGCTGGACTTTCCACTTGTGCTACGGCTTGCTTGCGCTCTTGTCCGTCGCTGTCGGCTTCTATCAACCGAAAGACTTCCCACCTGTGTTTGGTCGATGGCGAGATTCTTACACGCTTAGACGATTCTGGGGGTGCGTATTCAACTTGCAATCTCCACAACGTCTTTTGCTCACCGAAACCTACAGTCGGACCTGGCATCAAACTTTGCGACGCGTGAGTGCATAGCAGAATGAGTCGGATATCATGCTTAACCGTCTCCCACAGCCGCTCTCATCCATCGGAAAATCAATCGTGAGGGCGGTGGGAGCCCAGCCTGGCACTACTATATCATCATACCTGCAACTCTACACCGCGTTCATAGTATCGGGGCTTGTGCATAGTGCCGGGGATGCCATGGTCGGCGCCGAACATTTCGGGTCGTCGTTTATGTTCTTTCTTGTTCAGGCCATCGCCATTACAGGAGAAGATTGTGTCGTTGGGGCTGCCCGGAAAGCGGGCTGGACTACATCCTCGCCTGCGTCGCGGGCTGCCGGGTATGTCTGGGTATGGTGCTGGTTTGTCTACTCCGCGCCGTTGTCGGTGAGCTGGCAAGTGGTTGCTGGCCTTGGTAAATCGGAGGTCCTCCCGATATCTCCTATACGATATGTCCTGCAAGCCCTAGGGAAGGCTTAGAATACAAGCCACCATGATTATTAAATACCTGCTCATGTGGTTGGTGAGCTTGTATCCCCACTGTAGTGGAACAATCCTTCAATCTTACTATACATGACTGATGTTTATCAAGTTGCACATCTTTGTTCAGTATCAGTAAGTAAACATACAGCAGTGGATGGGTAGGACGACAATGATAAATGTATGTAGAATGTTATTATGCACGGATATGAGCCGGAAGCAGAATACTTGCACAGGAGAAGATATAATGTGTCAAAACAGAGTAAGAAAACGAGCACGAGGGAGAGGAAAGAAAATCACAAGCCAAGACCAAGAAATTAGGACAAATACAGGTGATTACAACGCTTACTGCCAGTACCCTTGCTGCTGCTGCTGCTGCTGCTGCTGCTGCTGCTGCTGCTGCCTCTGGTACGAGTAGAAATTCCCATCCGTGGAGCCAGCGTATGCAGCTTGTGGGGCTTGGCCTTGTGGCTGGCCCTGTTGGCCTTGAGGCCCCGAAGTAGCAGAGCCAACCCCAAAGCGGTTGCCGCTATAGAATGCTCCCTGGCCCTGTTGGGCGCTCCCGCGACTCTGCTGCTGCTGCTGACCAACACCACCCTGACCCAGGCCCCCGGCCGCGCCGACGTCTTTGGTCACGGAATTGGGCGCGTATGGCTTGTATGAAGTCTCGGGGGAGCCTCCAGCAGCGCGTTGACCTAGCGGCGGGCCCGATGTAGGTCCAGTGCTTTGTCCAAGGCCCATGAAGCTCTGGCCTCCATATAACTGCTTTCCGTAGTCATTAGACGGAAGACTAGCTGGGCTCTGCTGGGCATGGCTGTGCTGGTGCTGGTGCTGGGGGGTATGGTGTTGGTAGCCTGACTCGTCATACGGAGACTGCTGTTGTCCATATAGGCCCTGGCCGTACGGGTTAGACTGGGGTGGCGGCGGTCCTGGTTTCGCTGCGGGCGAGGCAGATCCTGGCCCGGGTTGCCCAGGCTGGAACATGGCAGGGTATTTGACGAATGGTTGGGGAACGGCATACGCGTTGTTGTAAGGAGTTCCATAGTACTGGTTTTGAGGATAGGGGTAGTAGTAAGGGAGGGGTGGAGGATATCCTTGTTGGGGGCCTTGCGCTCCTGATGCCTGCGGTTGGCTGCCGCCTGGTGCCGAGCCAGGGTGTTGTTGCGCGGTTTGGGAGCTCGCGGCGGGAATAGCAGTGCTGGAAGGAGGTTGTTGTTGCTGCCCACCAGGCAAACCCTTCACGTCGTCGTGAGCCAAAGCGTTCCTTGTGCCAAACGCCGAGGACTGCTGTCCGTACGCATCGTAGAAGCCCTGCTGAAGAATTTAGTATACAGTCCGACGTTGTTCTGTGCGGTTTACGTACGCGTTGACTCTCTGCGCTATAAGCGTAATCAGCTCCGAAGCCGCCCAGATTCTGGCCTTGAAGACCTTGCTGGTGCTGTTGGTGCTGTCCCTGTGCAAGTCCTCCGAGTTGCCCGAACGCACCGTACGGGCTATCTTGGCTTTGTCCGGCAGGTGGTGTGGGGGAGTGGAAGTAAGGGCTGGCCTCAGGCTGACGGAAATACGACGAGTGCTGCCCGCTCTGCTGTGTTTGAGCCTGCTGGGCCTGTGAGAGATGATGCTGTTGCTGAGGCGATGGTTGCTGAGGTTGGGGTTGCTGGGGAAGCTGTCCTTGGGTAGGGTCAAGATGTGTGGGTAGACCATGTTGCGCGTACTGTTGATGCGTTTGCTGAGACTGCTGAGGAGGGAATTGCTGGTGTGGGGGCAGCTGCGGTTGGCTGTTTGATTGATTGAAAGGAGGGATTGAAGCGGGAGCTGCCTGACTGGAAGCTTGCGGCTGCGTTTGTTGTGTCTGCGACAACGGATATTGAGAAACCTGTTGGGGTTGCTGAGGTATGCTCTGCTGGAAGAGAGCAGAACCGTTCCCAAGCGTCGAAGGCTGAGGTGAGAGTGTGGATGTCAGCGGTTCAGAAGGTTGCTGCTCTTCGACCACCGGTTCATCGGCAACTATGGGAGCTGGCTCAGATCTGCTCATATTTTTGTCAATCATGGAGTGTTCTGCCAGTGCGATGATAACTTACGCGTCGAAACTATCACCCCCAAGGCTCAAACTTCCAAACTGCATGCCGACTTTCTCAACTCCACTGGCACCACCAAGCCCTGGGCTGGCACTCCCAAAACCGATGGGTGTGCCGATTCTCCCGGTAGAGCCACCAAACAGAGAGCTTGGCATGATAACGGGCGAGTCCGCATGTTTATATCTCGCGGCAACACTGGATCGATGCGAGGTTGTGGCAGGTCTTGCCGTTTTGGCTGGCGTTGGCGCTGGTGACGCTGGCACCTCATCGGCAGGCGGTACTGTCGGAAGCTCTGCTGGTGTGGCGGCGATTTCAGGCTCAGGGGCGGTCGTAGATGGTTCTGCCTCGGGAGCGACCTGCTCGGATTCGGGTTCGGCAACCTCTTCTTCTGTCGCCGGTTCGGCCCAAGCGTCCGCTACAGTCTTGGGCTCCTCGTCCCATGTTGGGGCTTGCGCTGTTGCGGGGTCTTCCCATTCGTGGCTGGCTTCTACATCCGTGATAGATGATGCTGTAGCAGCTGTGGAGATCGGTTCGGGGGGAGTGACAGAGAGTGAGTCAGGAGGAGGGGCCAATGTTGCCTGAGATGTGGTGGCTGGGGGTGCGGGTGCGGGTGCAGGGGCAGGGGGAGGAGCAGGTTTTTCTTGTGGTCTGCGAACTATTAGAATTATGACATGGGGTCACGCGCTAAAACATACCGTGCAATTTGGGCCCACGACATTTTACTTGTCGCAGGCTTGCTGGAGGGAGCGGGGCCCTTTGCCGCATGATTTCCATTGACATGAACAGTGCCATTCGGCTCGCCGTTTGTCCTAGAAGGAGGGGCAGCACTCACTGCTGTGGTGCCGGGTCCCCAGGCGGAAGTTGTAGATGGCAATGACGACTGTGCGGTGCCATTGGTGGCTTGGGCGCTGTCGACCAAAGGGGCAGTGTCGTCGGCCTCAGCAGCGGCGGTAGGAGGGGGCTTCGGAGCCGCATCCTGCCCATCGAGAGCAGCAGGCGCCGAAGTTGCATCGTTTGCGTTTGCGGCGATATTGGCCCAAGAAGTCGCAGGTGTCACCGAAGAAGATGCAGTGTGGCCGTTGGTCGCTCCGCCCCGCCCACCACCTCGGGCACCGCGTACACTGGCCGCACCACCTCTTCCAGGACCACCCCGGCCCCCGCGAGCACCGCCTCGTCCTCCTCGTACATCACTCCTGGAGCTAGATGCCGAGATAGCTTCTTTGTGTCCATGAGTGGGAGTCGGTTTCTTGTCTTTTTTGCGATTGACAGAACCCCACTGTTCTGCGTGGCCTACATGCGTACGACAGCAGAAAAATTGGTAGATGCACTCGTCAATTTTCGATGCATTTTTTCTGAAAAGTGATGGGTTACGGTACCTTCACTGATGCGAGTAGCTGCCATTTCGACGTCCCCCGAGACTTCTGTCAGGACTGTTTGCAGATCTACGCGTTGCGTGGAAGAAAAACAGTAAGAACGCGGTCGCTTGGCAGAGATTGGGTACATACCTTCATTGGACCAAGTGGGGAATAGCTCTTGAAGTTGTTGAGCTTGTTGTCTGTACTTTGACTCGGAAGAATCTTTGTTGGCCTGAGGCCGGGAGAGCGAAGCTTTGTACGTGGACATGGCCGGGGCTGTGGTTGGTGGTTATGGTTTGAGATAATTGAAGTTGCTGCAAGCGTCTCCCGCGCCGCGCGTGGCGTTGAAACTCCGCCGCATCCCTTCTCTTTAACGTTTGAGTTGCTTAAATAATTACTTGCAATCCCGACCGTTTATTGAGTCGAGTATACGCGCAAGTAGGCAATGCGACTATTCTTTGGCAGAGAGATATTGGGGGTGATTTTCATGCAGGCGGGGTGGGCAGTGGCGAGAGGCCCGAGCTCAATCTCTAACCCGGACCACCACGATCATGGCCCCTCGGAAACCTCCCCCTCTCTCGCTTCCGAGTATTGTTCGCAGCGATGATGAAGACACACTGCAGCTCTCTTCGCCCGAGTCCTCCTCATCCCTGACGTTTGATTTGGCCTTGGTGCCAGACGCAGACTCGACTTCTTCGGACGCGACCTCCTCTGATGATATTTCCAAAGACCTTGCCGTCCTCGAGAAACTTCGTAAATCTGTGCAAAAGAATCTTCGCTTACGGCCTATAAAATCCAATTCGAATCTCAAATCCACGAGCGGCCCATGGCGCACGCAGGACACTATTCCCAGTCCTCCGTCGGCCAGTGTTTACTACACGCCCATATCGCCACCCTCGAGCGCATGGCAACCCAGCCTATCACGCTCCCCGCGCACGACCGGTGCAGTTGAGCCTTCGGCTCTGTACGACACCCTCTCAACTTCACGGTTGCGAAGACCTCTTATGATCGACACTCGACCTCCAGCTATGTACGTCTCATCGCACATACGGAAGTCAATCAACATCGCCATACCGTCTCTTATCCTGAAGAGATATCGCAAAGCAGGCCAATATGGTGGCTTCCAATCCCTCGACGCGCTTCGCCAGTTCATCACAACTGAGAAGGGCAAGGCGAGCTGGGACGCACTCATGCACCGACCAGGAGGGAATGGACAGAGCGCGTGGAATGGGTCTGTTGTTGTGTTTGATGAAGAGATGAATGAAAGGGACAAGGATAGCCCTCAAGCCACGGCGTGGGCATTGATGCCCCTCATCGCGCCTTTGCTGCAAGATGGTGGGACCGTTGAATATCTGAAGAGTGGGTTTTCAGCCGCGCGGGATCATCATCGGCTACAGAGTCTCCTAGTATCCGACGAACCAGATTCATCGGACGAAACTCCGGACGAGGTTGGCAAAAAGTCAGGTGGACTCTTCCAACTCAACACCGAAGCCGCTTCACGCTCCAAACCCATGCCTCAGCTTGAGCAGGACCGTCCTGTTTTTGTACACTCTCCGCTGCCCATCATGCCTGGTGGCATCTCCACCAGCTCGTCAGGGCCAGTTGCATTTGAATCAACTCCCTCGCCACCTCCTTCGCAGCTTCAGTTCCGACGCCCACCCCCTCCCAAACGCCCAAGTGTCCCTAATCTGCGCCGCTTGGACACAAAGTCTGCCGAGAGGCTCAATACCAACCTCCCCAAACTACAGATTCGCACACCTCCACTCCGTGCAGCGACACTTTCCGTCCCACCTAGCCTCTACATTGCGACTAATTCCTCTTCTTCGTTGCTCCAACCTCCGCACTCCCCATCCTTCCTCAACCTCTCTTACTCTACACATTCTCCATCCGGCTCGCCCAGCTCAAGCAGCTTTCCACACATCCCCCCGCCATCGCCATCTCCCGGCCTCAACGGTCAATCGACCTTCCACAATCTCCCTCCGCCACCGCCATCCTTCTCCTCCTCTCGCGCCTCTTCTCCGCGGAGCCCCGGCACACCTATGCCGCGCTCGCCTGCTACTGCACGTCCTGACTACGACGGATTTGGCAATCCGCCATCGACTGAAGACGCATTCCCCTCATTCGCCATCTCGGCTATCCTACCAAACTTCCTGTTCCTCGGCCCAGAGATCACCGCGCCAGAGCATGTAGCAGAGCTGAAGAAGCTCGGTGTTAAGCGTATCCTGAACATCGCCATAGAGTGCGACGATGACCACGGCTTAGGGTTGCGAGACACCTTTGAGCGTTATTTCCACATACCGATGCGGGACACCGTCGAAGAGGACAACATCACAAAGGGGGTTCGGGAAGCCTGTGACATTTTAGGTCAGTCCGGGCTGTTCGTCAAACAATTTCTGTGCTGATTCGCCCACCTCTAGACGACGCCCGCTTGCATTCAGCACCAACATACGTCCATTGCAAGGCGGGAAAGTCCCGCTCTGTCACAGCCGTTATCGCATATCTTATACACGCCAACCATTGGACCCTGTCGCGCGCATATGCGTTTGTGGTCGAGCGCCGGAAGGGCGTGTCTCCCAATATCGGTTTCGTTTCGGAGCTGATGACCTTCGAGGAGCAAGAGCTAGGTGCCAAATCGGTCGGCGTCGTGCAGCACTCCCCTGGCGCTCACGGCGAAGAGCGCAATCACGACCACGATCAGCAACATGGTTATGTGCCAGGTCCACGGCGTGCAGCACATGCGCGCGAGAGTCTACCGCCGGCACTCACCTCGACAGAGTCCTTCGCACCTGGGCCAATGTCGGGTGGGGGAACCACATCATCCGCGCGTGTTGGTGATTCGGGCCAGGAAATGGAAATCCGAGACGCTGCCGGGCGCTATCGCCATGCACGCCGAGCGCCGGTGGATGAAAACACACTACAACCGCTAAGAAGGGTTAGCAAAGCTGGCTTGGAGAGCTCGGGGATTTGAGACGTCCGCCCTTCCCGTACGTTAGATTCACAACCAAAACACAGCCATATCACGGTATTTTCTTACTATGTATTTTCCGCTGGCTGATATTTATGATCTGGGGTTCCGGTTTCTTTATTGTTTGGTTCTGCAGACTGACCCTACCCTTTGGTATACCCGCACTGTACATGTATCATATCTAATAGTATTCTTCTCTTTTTCACAGTACACCGTATGCGACAGATCCATCAATCACCGTCGCCTGGACCTTGGTAGCCAGTATCTCTGAGAAGGGTACAGTCATAATATCTCGGTCCAGTACCACAAAGTCGGCTAGGTGACGGTCAATGGATGAGCAGCGCAGTGTGATTGGTTTCTCACCTTTTTTCCCTGGAGTCAGAGACCCGAGTTCATGCTCCGCGAAGGAGGCGTATGCTGCGTCCAGAGTCATGCCCTTGAGGGCTTGGGCACGCGTTAAGCGCTGTTCCGGATACCTGCAACTGCTGTTCATACCACCATTGGGCGCGGAGAGAATTGCACTCACCATCCGCCATCGCCGTGTGGCGAGTCTCCTTCAACAGACAGACGGGACACTGCAGCGTAAAATCCAAGTAGTGGATTAATGCCTTCTATCGGAAAGTCTGAGCCAAGCGGCAAAACGTTTTGCGATGATGCTCTACAGTGCTTCGTTAATATTATGGAGGGCAGTCAGTACATGTACACTCACTGCAGTTGTGACTGATAGGCATAGGCGGTTTTCAAGCGCTCTGGACCAAGTCTGCTTTCTGCGTATCCCATGTCACTCGTGCTGAGATTTGTATTCAGTCAATGAACGATATCCATCGAGCATGGAAACTTACGCATGCGTGGGTTGCACACTAGTGATCACTGCGATGAAGTCAGTGCTGAAAATCACTCGTTGCATAAACATGTTTACCTCCTAGCCTTCCAGCCCGCTCGAGGTCGCTCGGCTGCATGATTTGGGCGTGCTCGATTCTTGGTCTCCTCTCCCTGGCGTCTGCCGTGGCCAGCAAGTCCTCAAAGATGTCCAGTACAATCTTGTTCGCGCGATCCCCGATGCAATGTACATTCTGCAGCCCGTTGTTAGATGGTTTAAACAAGAACATGCTCTGGAGATGTGCGCACCACTTGCCAGCCGTCGTCCCAGAACTGCTTGACTAGCGCAGCCAGAGCCCCGGGCGTGCTGCGCATGATGCCATATGTGTCGGGCTTGTCGGAGTATGGAGCAAGGAGTGCTGCGCCCCACGAGCCCAGGGCACCTGGCCAATATGAGCAAACCCTCCGCAAGTCACAAGGTGCGGAAAAGCATACCATCGGTAAAGAGCTTGACACCGCGGACGTTCAAGCGTCCATGCTGGCCGTAATCAGAGAGCCGCTCGATTTTGCCGCCCCAGTATTCTTCTGCTTGTATATTTCCCATGAGATACAGGCGCATCTATGAATGACTGTGAGTTGGCATTATGCGTAAGAATACGAGGGGCCTACAGGTAGCTTGCCCGCGTCGGAAAGCCTTGTGGTAGAGGCGGTCAGCATTGGGGCGAAAGCTTCCAAGTAAGCAAAACATACTTTTTGAAGAACGAAATCATCGCAGGGGTCGACATGGCGTCGTGGATGGACGTCAGCCCGTGCGCCAGACCGTCTTTCATCGTCATGTCAAAGTATTCGTGCATGATAGCCTCGGACCGCGGTGGGTTGGGGATGAGATCCATAGCGTTGTCGACCATGATGCCTAATCGACACGTTCATCAAACGTTCCTCTCAAGCTGAGGGATGGGAAAGATTCACCTGTAGGCTTCCCCTGGCCATCTCTGAGTACAACCCCGCCATCGACTTCCTGCGGGAGATTTCCCATGAGTTCGAGCACCCGTGAGGATACCCACGAAGCGTGTCCATCGACGCGAAGTAGGGCTATGAATCGACCTCGCAGCATCGGCTCCCGATCGAAATCATCCTAGTGTGCTCCTCATTAGTTGACCGCCAGAGCGGAAAGCTGGAGTAGCATTACCGCAGTAGGAAATTGAGCCCCGGCCCACTTGGTCTGGTCCCACCCCATGCCTTCGATCCAACGACTGGGATCATCGCGGATGTCGGGATATTGCTCCAGATATGCTTTGAGGCGGCTTATGACCTCTGTGGAAGGATCGTTAACTGTAGGAGCGTGATATCAACGGAGAAAAACGCGCACCATCGACAGACTTGGAGCCGTCTAGTTGCAACTGCATCTTGAATCCATATTCAAGCACATGTGCGTGGGCATCTTCAGGCATAATTAGCGCGTGCACTTGTTATCATACAGGGGGGAGGACACACCAGAGAGACCTGGGACCACAATAGACCCAGACTTGACTTGTATCACTTTCAAGCCTCCTTGCACAAGATCCAACACGCGCTTTGACAGGGAGGACTGCGTGCTAGCAGCCCACCGTTGCCGCACATCCGCTGGAGGAGCTCAAGTTAGCGGGTATCGATTTAATACAACTAGCACACCCACATAAGCTCCCAGTGTCAAGAATATGCGCATCCCTAACGACTATGCATTGAACACGTGGCCGCGCATCGTCCACGGTGTATATATCATTGGTTTCTGAGCACAGGGCATAATCCCGGGAAGTTGTTGACGCCCAGTACGCAAAAGCAACCAGAGAAGCAGTTATGACCGGCCACCTGCGCTTTGTGGATGTAGATGGTTTGCGTGTAACTGCCTTCTCCATAATTGAGGGAGCCGAGACTTGGTTGAGACACATGCGTGGGGGCTTGGCAGATTGCAGTAAAGGCTCCGACCGAAAAAAACCTTGCCCCGCAATTAAGGTTTTGCACTTATCCTTGAATTGACGAACCACCATGTCCGAGTCCCCTGCAGACATACTTCACCACCACAAGAAGACCCTCCACACAAAGAGATCTTTTGGACGATATCCCCGCTCTCTGGATTCTCCCGCCTACGACGCGTGAGCATCTGCTCACCCACGTTCGCTCGGTGCAGTGCTAACCTCATTTATGATCATTTCAGATCGGAAGAGGATAATGATCCCCTCACAGATGATGCTGCTTCAATAGTATCTGTCCACTCTTCACGAAACAACCGCAACGGGACTGCCTCGACCATGTCCACAACTGTCAAGGCGGCCCGCAAACATCAGCTGGCGTCCGATCTGACCTCAGATGATGGTGTGGACTCGCCCACCTACGATGGAGACATCGAATCCAGCACGACCGCCGGGCCAGACTCGCACAAAACGCTGATGGCGCCTGCACACCACAATCGCACGTCTTCTGCGACCTCCTCGACCTCCGTGGGCTCCCCCCCGGCCATCCAGACCCAGGGGCAAATGTCGCCGCGAATAGCTGCCTCCCCTCCTATCTTCATATCCCAGCCCAGCGACTCGTCCGTGCCGACACCAGCTGTCGGCGACGAACCCGCAGTGGCTGCAGCGTCCAGGGCAGCCTTCAATCCGGCCGGGCTCACTCCTGCGGACATTCGCGCGTTCGTCCAAAAGGCCATAGACGGAGAGTCCTGGCGAAAATACAAAATCAATTCGCCCCCTACTGACAGACCGGTGCGCATCTATGCTGATGGTTTGTCGAACATCTCCTCCGCTCTCACCCGCGTCTTATCATTATCATGTGCCAGGCGTCTACGATCTCTTTCATTTTGGGTGAGCCCATCAAGGAGTGCACCACTTAAAAAAGCTGAACGGCGACGAGCTAGGCATGCCTTGCAGCTGAGACAAGCCAAGCTTGCGTTTCCGGAAGTCCATGTCTTGGTCGGTGTGTGCTCGGATGAGCTGGTCGAGTCGCACAAAGCTAATAGTATCATGACCCACGCGGAGCGGTGAGTGTGAATTTCCATCTCGCGTTGAGGATTCGGGCTCATGTCATGTAGTTGCGAAACAGCCCGGCATTGCCGATGGGTAGACGAGATCGTCGCTGAGGCGCCATGGGTTATCGACGCCGATTTCATCGCGAAATACCAGATTGATTACGTCGCCCACGACGAAGATCCATACGGTGCTGAAGGGCACGACGACGTGTATTCCTATGTCAAGGCGCAGGGTATGTCACAGCATTCGTCATCAGATACCGTGTGCTGATTACTCGCAGGGAAATTCATTCCTACGCGCCGCACGCCAGGTGTGTCGACTTCTGAACTTCTCGAGCGCATCGTTTCTGGGTACCGCAAGCGCGATTTTGACAAGAAGCTCGAGAAGATGGGGCATGCAGAGTTGAAGGCTGAAGGATCGGATTACGACGATAGTCGCCCCGCCAGCCGCAGTATGTCGCCCACGCTGGGAGGAGGCCTCAGTCCTATAACAGCTGTACTTCGACCGCATAACATATAAATCTTACTTAAGACGTGTACATATGTATAGTAATTATTCATTCTCTTCTCTGTCTTGGGATGAAAGCGCCGCCGAACGTACAGAGAATGCGAAGAGCGTTTACTTCTTGGGAAAGAACTGGGTTATCTGGGTTGGGGCGCACCGTTCCTTTGCGACCTAAGAATGTTAGCACTTTGAGAATCATGTTCGTTCGAGCGCGTCACCTTGGACTTCTTTTCATTACCATTGGGAGAAGTAATGTCCTGCTCTAAATCAACACCAGCACAACATGCCTAAACATCAGAAGCGTGCCTCAGTCGTTTTCAACTTCTTCGAGCCGCGAGTGGGTGTAAGAGTTAATTCTGCCTGCAAAGGAGCTCAGCCACCACTGCACATATTGAGGACAGCTACTCGCCTTTGCTGAAGACGGCGAGGGCTGTTCATCAAGGCAAATCGTGCTACCATCCACCTCGGCTTTTGGCTCTACCTGCGATGTTGTTGTTTTTGAACTGTCAGCCGCCTTGTCGGGCGTAATGCTGCGTTTCCGCTTGCGTGGAGAGCCCTTCTTAGGCGACACTTGGGCTTCTTTCTGACGCGAGAACATAGCTTGAATACCATCTTTACGGTTTGCTATTGGTTCGATGAATGTGGAGGACTCTGCTCCGACTTTACCAACCTCCTTCGGCACTTGATAGCTGTTCCCGGCCGTTGGCTCCTCTCATGTTTCAACAAATACCAGTCCACGCACCATTCGAGAGGAAAAGTAACATTGTCAGACGGCTGAACCAGCTTTGTCAGAGCTGGCGTCCATTTCTGCGAGGAGGTATCTAGCCACGTCTCAAGAGCCGCCTTGGAGGTAAGAACAACGGGCTGCCTGTCATGTAACCAAAGCAAGTCGTCACAGGCTGCAGTGGTGACAATTGTAAAAGTCCACAGCGGCTCGGTGGATCCTGCGAGACATGAGACACTGCGCCAATAATGTCCAGCTATACAGACCTTCGAGAACAGTGCAGTCGTACAGTCCGGCCAACAGCATCATTTTTTGGCTATCCTTGGGTCGTATAAAATGAGGCAAACGGTCTTTGCCCTTCTTTAGCCACTCATAGTATCTAGCATGGTTTATGAAAGGATGGACGAAGCTCTGACGTCAAAAGCAAATTAACTCACCCTTCACAAATTACAACACACCGTTTCTTGCCTTTGATGCTTTGCCACATTCCACCACTCTCTAACAAATTTTCAGACCTTGCGTTGATCGTGTTAAGTGACTTGTCTTCGTGCTTGCTCCAATGAGGTACAAGTCCCCATTTTGCAGTTCTCAATACAAGAGAATCAGCGGCACTTTCAGAAGGACCAGCTTGCCGCATGATTATCGGCGCTTGCGAGCGCGGGGCAATGTTATGTCGCGGTGCAAAGCTTTCTTCTTCGATCCACTGGTCAATTTCAAGGTCATGCCCGGGCATTGCGCGAATTTGACGCCGCTAGAGCATGCATCAGCATATACAAGTTAGCACGACGGTCTCTTACTGCAAGGCCAAGTGAGTATCGGCCACACATGACAGGAGAATTAATATGACGATCAAGTTCGAGGTCAAGTGTGTATTGACTCCGGTTTCAAGCTCCGAAGGGTGGCATTCGCGGGCGTTGCATTCAACAGCGAGCACGCTTCATGGACGCCAAAGCTAAAGTCGCACTCGAATCAGCCGTCCACAGGACCCTCCACGCCCACGCATTCTCCCGGTCCTCATCGCAGGCCTCCCTTGTGCTGACTGATTTGCTCTCTCGTTACCTGACGCTTCTTGCTTCGACATGCGCCAAGTACGCGCAGCATGCTGGGCGCACTGACCTGACGCCCCAGGACGCCTTATGTGCGCTGAACGAAATGGGTGTGAACATGGAGGAGGTGGATGAATACCGCAGCACGGAAGCTGTCGAATTGGCACGGTATGCTGCAAACACGGCTAGGAGGGTAGAAGAGCTCAAGGACTTTACATGTGAGCTCGTTAATATCTCGAGGCATGATGATATGCTAAACCAATTGGCCAGCACATCTCTCTGAAGGACTAGAGAGAGAACGCGACGCGATTCCTTTGGTGTACGCGCCATGGACCGATGATCTTGCCTTGGAAGAGGATGATAGCGAGGACGATGAGGATGGAGAGGAGCAGCTGGATGTTACCCCCGAGGAGCTGGAGCAGCAACCTATACCAAACGGTATACATACTACAATGAAGGATATCCAGCCTAGAACATCGACACCTCCCTTACCACTCTCTCCCATCTCCAACGTTTCCTCACCACCGCGTAAGCGAAAGCGGGCCGACAGCTACACGGCCTCCTATATACCGCATTTTCTGCCGCCATACCCTTCAGATACCGCGGCTATCGACCGCCCGCCATCCCCTCGCTCTCCCCATCCGCTAGCACCATCGCAACTGCCTCCCATAAAAGTCGAAAGACCTACCTCACCGCTCCCCCAACTGTCAACCCCGACATATGCTTCAGACTATTTTACGTCTGTTCCCTACTCGCATTCTTCGCTGTCCGCCACGCCTGAAGGGCACTTGCCATCATTCCGGCCACCACGCCAATCTCAATCCAATCTACCGCGACAACCCACTCTCCAGACCCAACCCACCCTTTTTGCTGCCTATCATCACATCCTCACCCGTCCTGTACCACCACCCTCCTCCACCGCCAATGGCTCCCGACACAAGGTCGCGATGGCTCTACTGGCCTTGACTCAGAATAGCCCGCGATGGGAACCGCCAAACACGCTGTACTCAAGCTCCGCCCCTTCCGCCCCTCGCGTGTCTGTGATTGGGCCCACATTCCCTACTCTGATCAGCGACGTGCCCAGCGGATTAGGGGACCTGAAGGCTGTCGATGCAGATCGGGAACGCAAGGCGAATCTACTGCCCCTCCCTCCCCGCGCCGTTTTCTCGAATGAGCGCATCACGCCGCTAATATCGCAGCAATCTTCGCGCATACCAGAGCTGGCTCGCCACGTCCTTCCGGTAAGCCCTGTTTTAATGTATCTCCTGTCATGGGCTCACCACCTTGGTCGTTCTCCAGGGCTCGGTTCACAGCCGAACCACTCGCCTCGCGCACCCACCTCCGCTGTTCAGAGGATCCCAAAGACTGTTATACGGCCCCGGCGTCAATGCCCCATGGAATGCCAACACGGGTCCCACGACGGTCGCCGCGACACCCCTCACGGCCAAAGTCAAGGACAACACAACGTCCAACGGGATACTAAATGCGGCTCCCAGACCTATACCCGATGCACGATTACACACGACATGGGATGCGGAGACGAAGCGGTACAACGAGGCTTTGCCTATAGGACGAAAAGGTCGCATGAGCAGCATGAGTGGTCTAACTCTCTCATTAGGTGGGCGCGTGCAGAACGAGAGTAAGGCAGTATAGTTGGATAGCAACCCGACGGTAACCCTCAGTTAATTCAACCTATTTGTCGATTAGGAATCAATAACAGACAACTATGTCAGAAGTACACCGTCGTCGGTGCGTCGGTAATACTAAGGAGATGGTGAAATACAGCTGCCTCCCTCCTAATCCATACAATTCCGTCAGATCCAAGAGCTATGGATCAGGAGGGATATGCCATATGGGATGGTCAAGAGATGATATATGTTGGTACCGGGGGTCCTCAGGTATAGAAAGCTCAAAGCAAGAGTGATATGCTCGCAAAGGCCCGACAGGTGGCCGGACCCCGAGAACCGCTGGTTGTGGCGCCGCGAGACCTCTTCACTTACAGCTGTTTGCAGAACTTGGGGTGCGGCTGCCTTTTTCTCAAAAGATTCTGTGTTTTCGATGTTCCTATCATAGCTTGCTCAGTTCTTATGCTATCCACATAATTATTTTATATTCACAATCACCTCAGCGAGACACACAGGACTATGTACTTAAATTGGTGATATTTGGACTCTGAAATGTGTGTCGGAAAATTCCTGCCAGCATTATAATGTCCAAATCTTGGATTAGCATTTTTTCCCGCTTAGAAGTGCAATATAATTACGGGCCAAACATTATATTGCCTGGCAACCCCAGAACGATGATTAATGGCCAGAGCGATCTCGAAAGACATTAGATTCAGCGGCAGATCTTGGCAAGATAGAACCAATATTAAAATGTAATTTTTTTAAGATTATATCAACCTTATATAGGGCTGTATCAAAGTGCGATAAACACTTACATAATCTTCATACAGGTGCTGGGAATGCAAGAAAAATAATGATAACATCAAATTTTGGGGGAACTAACTACATGGGAAGAAAGGTGGACTTGGTCCCAAATACCCTCAGAATCAAATCAATGTTGTGAAAGGCGTGGTAGCGTGCCCGAAAAATATATCAATTGTCAGCATTTTAGTATCGATCTAAACTCAGTATAAGGAGACGCGATACAGGGCGATCATCAAGCTCCGTTTGTCCAGGTTACATCATATTTGGCTTGACACAGCACAGCTTACATGCTAAGGTGACCTTTGGATTTCCAAGCTGTCGGAAAGACATTAGATTTGGCGCCACCTAGACATCAGCTTTTTAGGACTATGTCGATTTTCTGGGACATGCAGGGCGTGGGAAATTGAATTACTTTGTAGCCTTACCTTTGCCAGCGCATCACCTCACTTCCTCACCACTCCGATGCCAGCCGGCTTATACAGATCCTTCAAACAATCTCTGCTCTCACTCGTGCACTATGTGACTTCATATACAAGCTAATGGTGCCGTTAAGTGACATGACACAGATGTTCTATGCACTGACCACGTAACATTCATTTGACCTCAGAACGACATAGGAGATGCAAATTTATTTTGAATCTGTCTGATGCATGATGTCTAATTAACCTCAAGGGACATATGAGGCCCTGCTGAATCTTAGTGATGTGCTAGGCCGGGCTTTTCAGGGCTTGGGCTTCCCAAATCTCAAGCCTGGCCCCAGGTCCAAGCCCAGCTCAAGCCCAGCCAGGCTTGGGCTCAGGCCCGGGCTTTTGGCGGGAAAGTCACTCGGTTTTGCTAAAATCATGAATGTAAGTGTTATGACGGGTTCTGGGTGCATACCTCTAACTGTGTGTGACACAGATAGTACATGCAATAAGACTTGATGGAGGTCGAAAGGATCAGAGGTGGGGAGGTGGATTTTGGCATCTGGGCAACAAGTCAGATCGAGTCATGTTCCTGTTCAAATAGTGAGATATGTCCCACACTGCATTTCTTATGTAAGATCAGTGAGAATCCTCGTCACTGGTGAACCCTGGTTGTTGGGAGTAGGACTCGGGTTGTGTGCAGATGCTAGGACACGCCATCAACCACATTGAGCACCTGTTTGCACGAAATTGCCTGTATATTCCTCTAATAGTTAGTAAAAAACTGCAGGACAAGACTTGCCTGTTCGTAAACCTCCCTGAGCCGTGGTGGTACACAAAGATTCAATGACAATCAGATGTGTCGGACATGTACAAAAATATTAGGTCAGATTTAGTCACATCCTAGCGGACAAAAATTGACCAAAACTGCTCAAAACATGTCCACATTTGGACATAATTGTGGCGCAAAAGCCTGGGCCTAAGCCCTGGGCTTGGGCTTTTCAGATCCAAAGCCCTAGCCCTGAGCCTAGAAAAGCCCACCTCTTGGGCCGGGCTTGGCCGGGCCTTGGGCTTTAAGCCCAGCCCAGCACATCACTACTGCTGATGTTGATTCCAGGCATCAGGAGAGGGTCAAAAGCATTGCTTTTGGCTGGTTATTTTCATCCAATTTGTTGCTCATCAGGATCATTTTTTTTGTTTTCAAATACATACAGTGTAGGCCATGTGCTTGGGACAGCCTCACTCCTTGGGACAAACACTTGTCCTGGCTTCAAATGTTTCTCAAATCCTTAGCTATTGTTTTCCAATACATATGTATACTCTTTCTATGTTCTATCAAAATCTTGGCCGCTCCAGACCACTGGAAGCTGTGTGGGGATCGTGTATTTCTCGATTAGAGCCGAAATAGATCAAACTCAACTTTCAATCTGTGTCCTGTGTACCACATTTTGCTCTTCGTGCTCTGTAGAATCAGTACAAATGATACATACCCCAAAACATCTCTCACCAGCCACCAACATATTTGATGTGATTTGAGCTCGGGAGTCCAGCTCCATTGCTTTCAGATCTGTTTTTGCTGCCAAAACAGTCAGCCTTGATGCAAGTTGCCCTGGACCCACAACCACTTGCCTGGTCAATTTAAGTATAGTACAGGACTCTTAGGACTTCCATGCATTGTCTAATAGCAGAAAAAACGCCTTCTGGTGCCCAGAACAGAGCTGGTATCATCTGTCCCAAGGACCTGGATTTGACCCATTTTGGCTTACATCACCATTTGCTGTCCTATGCACTGAATGCTTTACTTTAAATTACGAAAAGATGATTTTCTATAGCCTACATATGGTGGTGGACACCACCTCATGTCAAGCCGCAATTTTGAAGATATCAAGCCGAAATGTTGATTTTTGGCACAAAATATACCCTATTCTGAAGCAAATTTCATGTTTTGAAAAAAAGCAAATTTCTAACCCTAACCCTAACCAAACGGCCAATTTGGTCCAAGTTGAACACTATTACTGTCGGTGGCGCAGAGGGTCCCTGGCTCTCCACTCAGCCTCTGCCACCTCTACTTCTTTCTTCTGGACTGAGTGATGTGAACGGTACAGCTTTACAACATATTCTGCCATGGGTTCCAGTGGCCCTGTGCCTGTAAACACTCATGTACCGTTGTGATCTGCGGAAAAATCTGTGAATGGTAATCAGTGGGCATGCATCAAGGGCTTCCTCCCAGATCTTCTTCACTGTCTTAAAGTCTTAAAGCTCTAGGCCATGCTATGTGTGCAGAGTCGAGAATGTGGTGTATTGCGGGACCTGCAGCGGGTGGCCGTATATTACTATTAGGTGCACATGATGATAACATAATAGGTTTTGGCCAAATTGCCTGCTGAAATCTCGAGCTTCAGAAAATAAATAAAGTGAGCCAACCATCTTCAAGTAGACATATCATAGGCATCTAATTTACAATTTGGAGACTTTCTATGAGAATTTGAAGTAGTTATTAAAGGATTCACAAATGGGGTCGGGACTTGTCACGAAGTGGCGTCCACCACCATATCTCAAGTAACTTTGTGTCTCTTCAGAATTACTGTACAGTTGATGTGCAGTGAGCGACTTCGATCCCGTGGTATGCTGTCCCGAGCACATGGCCTACACTGTATTACTCGCAATTGATGCATAGTCAGACTCATATGGTTGAATATTGGGAGTAAGTAAATTATTTTTATGGGCAGCCATAGGCTAGGATGCATAAGCACAATTTTATTTTACCTATGACTGAGAAATTGATACTCAACATCTGAAGTCACTCAAGTGCCTGAACCTCACTAAAAGCATAAGAAATCTGGTGTTTTATTAACACTGGTTTAATGACTCTTGGGCTCGGTAGGTTAAAATAATATCAATGGTGAAATACCTGACCGATGTAAACCCGGTGTTGTATGTCACGAGTTGCCCCTATCCACCTATCACATGGCCAACACATTCCATCTGATTCCATATTGTTCCACTTTGTTCCACACTATTCCATCGCATTCTATTCCGTCACGGGTTTACTTCACCCATTACGACTCCACATGTTGCCCGTTATCAACAGATCTTTACATACACATATATGACTCCCCGGGCCCCTTGGCATCATTATAAGTAGACAGCGACTTGGACCTTGAGACCTTAGCTTATCCTCTTTGTCTCAAGGTACAGTCTCGCTTACATTATTCTGAATAAACATCTAACTTTGTCTCAAGTGACTTGTATTCACTCTCGATTGCAAGGATCGACACCTCAACTACACCACTAACTATCTACATCACTACAAGGCCCATCTGGGAACGACTACGAATACACGTCGTAACATTGTAGGGGTATTTGATTTGACACTATAATGATGATTGTATAAGACATGTATTAGGTGTTACAAATATATCAGACTAAGTTTTACGCAAATGTCCTAGCAACATTTTGGGGGCAGATGTTAAGAGAACATTTTAGCTGTTGGGCGGTGTAGTGGTGAATGGGTAAAGCAAGAGTGACACACCCAATGAAGACTGTATGTATGAATGCTACTAATACCAAATCTCAATACACCCCCCCAATTGTTATACCATTCCGAGTTGGTGTGTGAAGTATTTGTGCTTGACATGATCTAAACCCTTTGTAAGTACATCAGCAACCATCTCCTCAGTAGGACAATAGTGCATGGCCATGGTCTTCACAGCCAGAACTTTTCTTGTGATATGATAATAGATGGTGAGGATGGTTGCCAGGGTTCTTTTCCAATGCAATGGCCCTTTGATTGTCTGCACTCAGAAGGATTGGGAGCTTTCTCTGATTGATCTCCAAGTCATTGAAGAGCTTGCTGAGCCATAGAACATCCTGCATGGAGCCTGTGGCAGCCATGTACTCTGCTTTGGTGGATGGTAGAGCAACTGACTTCTGGAGTTTGCTCCTCCAGCTGACGGCAGCAGCACACATCATGAAAACATAGCCACTGGTGGATCAACAACTGTTGTTACGACATGTATTCATAATTATTCCAAGATGGGCCTTATACTGGTGTCAATAGACTGGTGGTGTAATAAGGTGTTGATCCTTGTGATCAAGAGTGAATGCAAGTCACTTGAGACAAAGTTAGATAGTATTCGGAATAATGTAAGTGTGACTGTACCTTGAGACAAAGAGGGTAAACTAAGGTCTCAAGGTCCAAGTCACTGTCTACTTATACTACTGTATCGGTAAGCGTGTATGACAATGTGGGGCCCTAAGGGTAAGCATGTATGACCACAAGGGGCCCGGGGAGCCATAGATGCATATGTAAAGATCTGCTGATAGTGGACGACACATGGATAGATGTGTGACATATGATGTTGATGAATGCGGAGTAATGTAGTCATGTGTGGTGGGTGAAGTAAACCTGTGATGGAATAGAATGCGATGGAATAAGGTAGGCGTCACCGAGACCTAGCACCCCCTTACATAAGCAAAACAATGCTGATCTGCTACACTCAATAACACATTTAAACCTTCATTTCTGGTCACTTTGAAACCTGTAAACTACTCTAATATAAGCCCTTAAGATACCCTAGGTTACCCTGTAAAAATCGAGCCCAAAACAAATGGCATTTTGAAGGAAAAAAGCCAAAATTACAAAACAGCCAGAATTGTGTTTTCAATGCTGCTGGCAAGGTCAAATATTTTTGTGAGAATGCGAACCTAAACATTTGGCGGGTGGTGTGGCAGGTCATGTGATGTTGAGGCACAGTGGCAATGAGGCTGTATCTGCCCTCCCGCACCCTAAATCTACCTCAAATCCTCTAAAGCTATGGGACGGAAGTCTAAGGCAGCCCTGGCAAGCATTGCTAATGGTTCAGCAAAAGTTCCCGAGGGGCACAAGGCAACTGTTGAAGAAGCCCCTGATTCTGATGATGATTTTCATTGGGTTCCCATGCTAGACTTAGGCTTCATTGCTGAATAACACACTCAGTTTTGCAAACAGATCTGCTCGTTTCATTCCAGGATATGCGCAAGGATTGGCTGGTGCCAAATCTTTATGGGCAAACCGCAAATATTACGGCCACCGGACCTTATGTACCAGCTGATATCATCCACAAGATCAAGGAATACATTATAAAGCGAGCCCTGGGACTGGAAATAGATGATATCATTCATTTTGTACTTAATTGATGATGCTGATACCACTTTTGAAGCCCTCAAAGCCGAGGAAATTTTTTCGAAAATTGTGTTTCCAAAATTTGGCGGGCAATTAGGGTTAGGGTTAGGATTATGTAAGGGGTGCTAGGTCTCAGTGATGCCTACCTTAGCGTGGAAGGATGTGGAACAATATGGAATAAGATGGAACATGCTGACCATGTGATAGGTAGATAGGGGCAACTTGTGACAACTGTCAAGGTTCCCAGCCCAGTCAGAAGTTGTGCACCCATGGACAAGTGGATGATCTTGTGGCAACAAGTCTGGATCAACATACTTTCCATCATAGGTGAGCTTCAGGTCCTGTGTCTTTAACATATAGCAGAACACTCTCAGTGCTTCACACCAGTGGACACAGCCGGGATTAGAAAGGAACTTGCTAAGGGCTCCAACAGTGAATGTGAGGTCTGGACATGTGCCAATGACGAGGTAAAGCAGCTGGCCAATCAACTCCCCATATAGAAAATTCTTCATGTCTGCAGTTTCAGCAGGAGTTTTTGGGAAGTTGTCTTTGGAGAGGTGAACAGATGAGCTATGTGGTGTTGATACCGCATCAGTCTGACTGAATCTTACACTAATCTCCTAATAGTGCTTCTGTAAGAGCGAAAGGGTTTTCTTTGCATGTTCACAAGTGACTTGGACACTGAGAATCTGTTTGACTTCACCAATGTCCTTGATCTTGACATGACGACTG
The DNA here is from genome assembly GCA_001630335.1 of Athelia psychrophila. NCBI lineage: Eukaryota > Fungi > Basidiomycota > Agaricomycetes > Atheliales > Atheliaceae > Athelia > Athelia psychrophila. The sequence goes on from KV417696.1 coordinate 78,836, forward strand.
AGAAGTGTCTTCATGCAGTGTATCATTTTCAGGTCATTCCCAAGGAGGAGAAGGTCGTCAACATAGACAGTGAGGAACATCATGAGTTTGCCCTGCTTCAGGACATAAGATCCAGCTGAGATCAGTGAGTTCTTTATCAAAGGTCTCGTTCCAAACTTGTCCAGCTTGCTTAAGGCCATACAGAGATCAAAGGACAGGCATGACATCACCTAGGCTGGAGATATCAGTGCCACCAGGAAGGCAAAGGTAAAGTTCCTCTGCTACTGGTCCATTCAGGAAGGTGGTTTCATAGTCAAGTTGGTGGACATCTAAGTCATACTTTGCTGCGAGTGCCATGGGTACGTGGATGGTCCAAAGTTGAGGCCAGGGATCTGCAAGTACCTCTTAGTGACAAGTCGTGCTTTGTATTGCTCAATGTATCTGTTGGGGTTGCATTTGATCTTAAATACAAATGGACTGCCAGTGGCCTGACAGACAGGAGGAAGCTTGTATTGTTTTCTGAAAGTCTTGTTGCACTTCAGTGCCCCTATTTCCAGCTTGATGGCTTTGCACCAAAGGTTGACATCAGGACCGGTCATTGCTTGTCTGTATGTTTGGGTTCAGGGTCTGAGGCAGAAACAAATGCTAAACCAATGTCCCCCATTTCTTCACAGTCACTGTTGGTGGTGTAGAACAAGTACATATAATTTTCATCTTCGTTGATTGTATTTCCCCCTCCTGGATCGACAGGCGGTACTGGTACATCAGCGGCAGGATCACCCTCATCATCCAATGCATCTTCAGCTGTGGCTTTGTACCATGCTTACTCAATTGGGATGTGTATGTGTGAATGAGGATCACTGGCAGGGACTTGTCCTGATGAATTTCCAGCTCTGTTTGGCAACATGGAGGGTGCGCAGCAGCAGGGATGAGAGCTGGAGCGGGGTTGGTGGCGGGGTTGGGGTTGGGATAAGCAGTGAACAGTGTGGGTGCATGACCAGGGGCAGGCTGTGGGGTGTCATCATCACCATCCTCAGAGTCACTCTCACTGGTCCATAACAGGGTGGGATTGACATGCATAGGTGGTATATATCTATCCAGGGACACAGGGTAGTTGAAACCAGTGAGATCAATTTCCAGTGCTGCTTTATCAAAAGGTGTGGTCTTGTTGAAGACAACATTACAGCACCAAATCATTTTGTGCCCTACAGGATCCATAGACAATAGACACTTGTGCCAGGTTTGTAGCCCAGAAGCCGGCACTTTTGGGTTTTTAAATTGATTTTGTTGTGATGCTTTTTGTCAATGAAAGTGTATGCAGGACATCTGAACATCTAAAGACAGGATATGTGTTCGGCGATGTTTGTCTCAGCCCACTATAACTGTAACTGACACATGTCAACCATTTCCGCTTTGCCACAGTGTCACGAGTTGCCCCTATCACCCGTGACTATTCATTCTTATTCATTTCTATTCTTCATTATTCTTTCTTATTCTTTCGTATTTCATGGTCTTCTGGATCATTCCATGAGAGTCCAGACCATGACATGATTCATCCAAATCACTCTAGACCAGCTCTAGACCATTATGTCATCTCTATTACCTAATGTCCGACTATTCCGGACCTGCTCTAGGCTCAAGGCCTATTATTAGCACCTGCTTTGTCATGCTCACTCAGCAGGCTCCACTTAGCTCCACAATGTGCAGCATGCTTACACGCCTGTTCCGCGCAAGACATCCCACTAACCCTTATTGGACGGTGCTCAAATTGGCCCAGATTCGATTCAAAAACAGGCCCATTAGGTTATCATATATTTGACATCAAGTACTGTAGCTTAATATGACATGAACAGCTAGACGTCTAAGACACCAGTACTCCGGCGGACGTCAGATGGACATCCAGTGTCGGAGCTTGGTCGGAGGTGACTTAGATGCAAAATTGGTTTCTTTCGTGGGCTGGTAGAAATGATACTGCAAATATATTTATTCATGCTATATACAACAATGAGAATATTGTAAGGTATAATAAAGGTGTGTGGAGAGCAAGCCCAAAATCCAGCCCCGGTAGTTACAGGGTGGGTGGGAAATGAGGGCAGGGAGGAGGGCAGGGAGGAGAGGAGGGAACAACTAGGAGGAGGCATGTGCAAGACAAGGGAGCACCGGGTGAGAGAAAATAAAGGAGAGGGGAGAAGGGGGTGACGAAGGGGCACAAGGGTGCAAGAGAAGCTCTGTATTACAATGATCAGCGAGTCATAATTGTTTATAAACAATTCATTAACTCACATGTACACTGGGTTGAGCAAGAATATAAGGGTTGCAGTAAACTCGAGGAAGCAAGGTGGAAGGGGAAGAGCATAGAGGTGCAAGTAGTCGTGACTCACCCTACAGACTGTCTGATTTGAAAATCACGCTAAGTCTCGTGCAACACTATTGTGCGGACCCAGCGCTCATGTCTGTTTGACGTCAGAACCCACATCAAGGTGATTCCACTCCATGGGCATAGTTTATACGTCAATTCAATGTTGTTACGGCACAATTTATAGCTTCATTTGATACCCGAAGATTGACATGAATCGAGGCCTATTAGGGCGAGATTATGAGCGTGATTGTCATGATATTGAGAAAACACCCGATAAGTGGTCAAATATATGTTATTCTGGCTTTCTGGGTGACAATAACCTAATGGGCCCAAAAAGACCCTTAGCGCAAAACGGGTGTGTACTGATAGTATTACGAAGAATCCCTTAGTATAGGTTTATTCTCTCACAGACTTACCAATTTGCAGTAGGTCTAGTAGTATATAGTTAGTACCTTTGTACGAGGGAGCTTCTCTAAGCTTTTCCTCTTTGTGATACATCTTATATTCATTTGTCCAACATCCACTTCTTTGTGTGACTAAGCCATATTCCAGTTGGTGGATGGATATCTATGTCACAAGGGTTCATTGGGGGTGAAGATACAATAAGTCCATTTCGAGAGTCTCTTGCAGAACGAGCCCATCTGCCTACTTGTGACACACAGGCTGCAGCAACTGTAGGGAAAATATGTTGGTCCATTCCTCTTCTCTCCACCTCTCATCAAGTGTCCCTTCTCCTTGTCCCATTAACCTCTTGCCCATCCTTTGTCTTATTTGCCTGTCCCACCAATTTCCCACCCTATGGTGAGGGCCAAAGCACTGGCAAAGAAAAATACTAGCAACAATGCATTGTGGAGGAAGTTAGATTGTAGTGTTTCCAAAGTAAATGTTGCCAGCAAAATTGGCCTGACATCTGTTACCAGATGGTCCATAATATATATTGCTGTCCAGGTAAAGTATATCACTAGGAGCGGAATTTTCCATAGAATCAAAATCTGGAACCTGTTTTTGCATTGGGTACCCCATAGCAAGGGGTACAGGTGATTCTGGTGGCGGATGAAAATTAAATATGCACATACCCATCTTGTTATACCTCCCTCACACGAAGCAGAATTTTGAGGAGAGTCCGAATCTGAAACCCATATATTGATTGGGCAGATGGGTGAGCAGATGCTTCAGGGCAGGAGCAAAGGGCCCAGAGATAGGCAAATGACTTGGTGAGAATGGAAAGAGAGAAGAGACTAGAGGATGAAGAAATTTTCCTATCTATGTTCAGACTGCCTTGTCTGGCTGACCCTTTGTGTCTGATATAAGTAGTGCTAGGAGATATACTTATTGAGAATACCCAGAGCCCTGTGATGAGGTGGACTTGTACCTCCCACACTTGTGATGGCCCACTCCCCCCAGTTTCTATGTTCTAGTACTATAGCCTGCAACACTGAGGTGGCCCATAAATTGGCCTCAGGAGCCTCATAACTCCCATACAGCCACACAAGATCACAAGTTATACTTACCTGGTGTCAAGCATCAGCAGCCAAGATGTCGACTATGACCCCAATGCGATGATCAAACCCACAACAAGTTATTGGACCACATTGGGAAAAGCGACCATGTTCAAGTATGTGCCTGATAGTATGCAAGTTAATGTGCTTGTTAATGGCAATAGAGACATACAAATGGCACCCATAAGCAGCAAGAACAGCAAGAGCAGCAGTGGGAGCAAGAGCGGCAGGAGCAAGATTGGGAGCAGCAAGAGCAGGATTGGGAGCAGCAAGAGTTGGATCATGAGCAGCCGGAGAACCTGGAGCTGGAGCTGGAGCATAAGAGATGAATGCTGCAGCAGAAGGAGCTGCAGTTGATCAGTAGCAAAATTACTGGAACAGCTCGAGCAGGAGCAGGAGCAACAGAACAGACAGTATCACAACGACCAGTAGTTCAATGATCCCTCAACATATGTCTCGGTCAATAATGTCTCAGATGTGTATCATGACCTGACACACATGTTCCCTTACTTATTGACTGTTTGACCAATCCACAGCTGCTGTTGACAGCTATGCTAGCACAAGTACACCTCTCACACCTCCACATGCTCACCTAACTATTACTGTCCCTCCTTGCCATGTGCATCAAGACCAGCTCGGGCTCAATGATGCCAGTTTCAGTTCAGGCATAGTATACATGGTAGTCAGAAACAAGCTCAGTCACATTGTTAATCTTCATTCACCCATCTGACAAGTGTTGGCGCTTCTGTTTACTGTCCTGCTGATATGCCAGTGCTTCAACAGTTGGTATCAAGTTCTCCGCAATGCCACCATCAGGTAAGGCAGCCAGAGTGTGCAGAGGAGTTGGGGTGCATTCAGTGAATGCTGTAGCACCTAGTGTAGCCACAATCACAGCAGTGCCTGTTAAATCTGCAAGGGCCCCCACATGCTCGAGAAAACTGCCATCCTCGGTGAAGCTAAGGGCTGTGCACAAAATTTAGTGAGAAATCATGACACCTTATGATTGTCAAAAACCAACTTGCCAGATAGTGATAATCCAATCAAAGAAAGCTGAATCTATGATGGCCCTGGTTAGATCTGCCCAGACAGTGAATGTTTCAAACGAGGAATAACAATACCCTATAGGTACAAGGGTATTGACCGCCCTTCTGTCACCCGGAAAATAATATATTTGGCATCAGAGGGATCATGCCCCATCAAACACTGCATATGAGGCAAGGTTAATTAAGAAGAACCAATGTGTACTTGAGTGGTGAAAGACTTGCTAAGAGAGGTTTCAAGATCAAGTGGCACCCTTATTGTCTGCTAGGAAGACAGATCACATCTTTCAGTACCAGATTGAGTTGTGATTCTCTCCACTATAAAGACCTTAATAAGCAAGCAGGATGGGAAAGTACTGAGGGGAGTGGGCTATCGCAAGTGTGGCAGGTACAAGTCAGCCCTCACCGTGGGGCTCTGGGTATTCTCAATAAGTATATCTCCTACACTTCAGGTTACCACTATTTGGGGGCTAAGAGCCTAATACTTGCATGTACAAGAATTAGGCTCTTAGCCCCCAAATTTGGTGTCATTCCATGGTCGCTAATATCAGGAGGAGATTATTCCACGGGTTTGTGGTCACTAATTTCCCAGGGTCCAAAATTGGTTTTGGACACTGTTTAGGTGCCCTGTGGTCACTATTTTTGGTAGGGACCTGTGGTCCTTAAAGGGGTGCCAGGAGTCCTGATGTGACAGGGGTGGGACATTGCCAAATATAGCACACTGCTCCATCACCAAGAAATTATATATCACTGGGCAGTTCAGACTCCCCATTTTGGGGAGCATGTATTGGGAGAACTTATCCCTTAGTTTTTATAAAACAACTGCTGCCATAGATATGTCTATTTTTATCAAGGAGGTTATTGCCTTTTCCGGCATAATTTAATAAGCAAAAGGGGGTATGTGTCATAAGTAACATAACATATATCAAGTGTACGGTGTGGGTCGTAAAAAAAATTAGACCGTGGGAAAAAACAGCAACCACCGTGGGAATAAAACATCTGTCACTCACTGCCCCAATTAATGACTACATTAGTGATGGGCCAGTGCATTAGATAGGTCAGTAAATTAGTGATGGGTCAGTAACCTTTGTGATGGGTAGTAATCAGTGATGGGTCAGTAAATCAGTGATGGGTCAGTAAATTATTGATGGGTCAGTAAGTCAGTGATGGGTCAGTGATTATAGTGATTGGGTCAGTAGAATCAGTGATACATCAGTGATTATAGTGATTGAGTCAGTAGAATCAGTGATATGTCAGTGTCTATCAATGCAATTTTGACAGGTCATGTGATCATAAATGTCAAAGTAATGATCATGTGACTAATTTAGATAACAACTGATAAGGAGGTATCAGGCTCAATATGTGTTGGATAAGGATGGTGCAGGGCTCAAATTCAAGGTATTGTATAGCTCCAAGGGTATTTTGGACAGGATGTGGTTGATTTTGTGCAAATGTTTGCCAAACCTGCTCACGATCTTCTGCGACCACTGGGAGTTTGGGTTGGTGTGACAGGCACCGACGATGACAATCACTCTGACAAAGAAAACTCTGCACCATTATTCTCTACCGATACAACTTCCACACCTATTCTTACACCAAACTCAACAGCCATCCCATTGCCACAGTCCCCCGTAAATGTTTCTCCTCCATCATTTGATGATAGTGCCAGCACAGAAGAGTCCTCACATGAGGGTGATGAAGATACTCTGCTAGATATGGACTCCAATGAAGATGCTCCACTAGGCATGGACTTTGATGATTTTCTGCCCAACTCAATTGAGGGCCTCGAGGCTGATGAACAGCCAGAGGCATTCTCCAAAACTTTGATAGTGGATGGAAGAACATATCTGAAGTCTTGTGTTGTGGCCTCCCTGGGTTCCAACCGTTCCAAAAAAGTGACTATGCGGACTTTACGAGTTCGTGGAATAGCACTTGAGGATTTTCATAATTCACAATTGAATGAGTTGGATCCAGACAATATGGAGGATGGAGATTTCATGAAGAAAGGAGATCTGGTGGCTGTATTGGTGCGCTCTGGAGACAGAATATGCATGGCAGTTTTAGAGGTGGTCGGATTTCATTTTGACCAGGAGAAGGGCACTCGAACAATTGCACCACTTGAGGACCTCAAAACCTTGGCCAACAAAATCAAGATCAGTGGCCAGATAGTCGGTCTTTCTGCATCTACAATGTCTTCATCATGGGTCTGGACAAAAAACTATCTTGCCCTGAATGCAAGCCCTCGGGATAACAAATTAACACGCCACCAGTTTGTAATCCAAGTTCCGTCTTGCCTTGCCCATCCTTTGGCACCAACCATTGCAGCAAAGTCAGTATCAGACTTCCAGCTTGATGCCTCTTGCTTTCCCACTTGGAGATTGGAATTGTCTGAGCTTGATGAAGTACTCAATGCACTTTGGGAGTCACTTGAGCCCAATACAGAGAAAATCATTGGAAATGCCAATTTATTGCCCAAAATCATCAGCCCGCAGCTGCCTTACTGCAATTCCAGCAAGGAGGAGCATTTTGTTATTCAGAATCTGCCTGAAGGTCTCATTTCCACCCCAAAGCTTGCCACTAAGGGTATTATTCCCTGCTTTCTGTGTGGTGTAAAAATGGAACTACGCAAGATGCGTAATCATATTAAGCATCATATCCTACATTCCATGCGAGAGACTGAAGATCAAGCGGAGAAAAAGTTGCAGCCAGTGGGGCTGAATCCATGTGGATTCTGTGGCAGGGATGGCTGCATCACACAACTCAAAATCAAAACCCGTGGACCAGGTGTGACAATTACATCAAGCTGCCCATATCACTACTCGGGGATGATTTACAAGGCTGCAGCCAAATGCTAACAGTCTTCTCCATGCACTAATATCCCCATACACTGCCCCCTCTGTCCTAAGGCCATTTCTGGAGACTCACATACCATGTGGAAGTACAATGTGCTCTATCATTTGGCAAGCGAACATTCAATTGGTTCCACCCCCCCTGAAATCCCTCGGGAGTTACTTGTACAGATGTTTGTTACCAAAGAAGAAGAAAGGGCCCTGGGCATTCCAGAACACATCACAGCTGGTTGGAGAAGGCAGAACGACATTCCAGACAGTGAAGGGTTTGATTTGGCTCATTTGAATTTAACAAGAAGGAGATCTGACACAGTTTCGTCATCACAGTCAGATAGTCATGCTAATAAAAAGCAAAGGATGGGCCATATAGCAGAGTAGATAATTTTATATCAACTTATTACAACAGATATGATGTCAATACATGGTGTATACTGTATGTTAGAGCCTTTTGTTGCGGTTGCAGCCAGACGCGGCACGCACAGCACAGCCACTTTCCCACGACCTAACGGGGTGACCTTGTTTCACCGAGCTCGCCAATGTTTGCCCCCTGCTCTAGGTAGTGCTGTCAGGATTTCAGAGCATTCCGGAGCTACCCAACATCCCTCCCCATTGTGCAGTTCCCAGGGTCTGGAGTGTTACATGCATGCCTGAGGTTTTTTTGCCTGTGACAGAGGTTTTCTGCAAGTGCTGGAGACCCCATTTGTAGGTACAACTCTCTATCAACCCCAGTTTGAACTCCCAACATGCCTGATGCTTTCCTTGTGTCCCCCATCCCTGTCTGATGTTTTCGTGATGCACCTGACATTTTGATTCTGTCAGCCTGTGCTGTCCTTACTCTATGGAGGTTTCTGAGGCCTGGACCCCATGCACAGGCTCAACTAGGACAGTACCCAGTACATGAGGCCTCAACACATTTATCAGCACATCAGCAGGAACTGCAACAGAACAAATGTGAACTGGGTTTCTTTGTTATGGACAGATACACAAGGTGGGTTGCAGCCGAGAGTTCCAGTACATATACAACCTTAGGCTATCACAAGTCATCACCTTGGTTTGCCTCTAAAGTCATGTGTATTGTGTTTTGGAGTTTTGCTTTGCCTGGTGTAAACATCTCACAATTTAATGTGACAGCCATATGGACTTCACTAAGACGATCCTGAATATACAACAATTAGGAAAATTGAGTCAGAATTGAGTGATTTATGAGAGAGACATCAACACACAGAACTTTTCAGCTGTCTGTCTGTGACAACTGGCACCTTTCTAGTGCCTTAGCAGAAATTTTGGACGGTGATCACATATGACAGTCAAATCATGAGATAAATAAGGGCCCACATCTGACAATCAGCAACAGATGAGCACCTTTAGTGTGCAACACACAAACTTTAATCCCATCAGCAGTATATTCATTAAAAGTACATGGAGTAATCAAGAAATGAGATGGTTGTGTTTGGGTTGAATAAGCACCCAAGTCTGACTGTTAGCGATAGACGAGGACCTTTAGCATCACATGATCATTTCCCGCATCCCACTGTCGGAGACAGCCAGGCTTTTTACAGTGCCTTGGCAGAATTCTATTGCAGTTGCACTGGTTAGCCTGTGCTGTGCTGACCATCTCCACCTGGCCAGCCAGAACCACACTAACCCTGTATAGTATGCTACCTTTTAGCCAGCCCACACTGTGCTAAACCTGTTTCCACATCCACTTTCTGGCCTGCAAGTACTGTGCTGTGCCTGTTGCCTTCCACCCAGCCAGGTAGTACTATGCTGGATTTGTTCTCAAATATTCTCTCTGGCTAGCCCATACTACAGTCGACTACTTAATAGTGCATAAGGTCGGTCCCCACCTTCTGCTATGCATTATTAAGTAATATGCACCAGCAAAAATTCTCATGATGTGACATAATGTGACCTCCGGCAAGATATCACGTCTCAACACTGCTTTTGCCATTGTATGGGCTGTACTACAGCATATTTGGAGGGTGGAGTGATGCTGCAATACAATTTTCTTCGAGATTAAAGGGCTGGAACTATTTCGGGGCAAATATCAAAGCCAAAGTTAAGCTTCAAGGCTGAAAATCATCCGAAAATGGCAATTTAGTAATGCATAACCCACCACAATGACCATCATAGTCTATGCATTATTTAGTATCAAATTTTTTGCATAAATCCCTGCAAACGAAGTCGGTCCCCGGCCTGGGCTATGCATTAGTACATTTTATGCATGACTACATTATGCACTATTAAGTAGTCAACTGTACACTAAACCTAGTTCAATTCAAAATGTATGGCCAGTCTGTACCATGCTGCAGGTATAACATATAAAGTAAAGGCTAAATCATGTCTGGCCAGGTAGCACTGTTCTCACCCATTTTTGACCTGGCCAGCTCCAGGTGGCCTGTGCTGCTCAGCAGAATTTCTGTCCAGCTGTTGAGAACAGCTCTCAAAACCCCACTGGATAGCACTGCATTGATTGAAACAACACCAGAGCCAGCACATTTCTCAAACAAAGATGTCTTGAAGCCCAGTCAGCTTCATCCTCTCCCAAACCTATAACAGACAATGGACAAGGGTGCCCTGGTCCACTGATAAGACTCACTCTATCACCAACCCTCCTCTATTTTTGCTATTTTAATACTTGGACTAGATGTGCCTATATCTTTGCCAGTATTGCTTCAATTGAGCTGAGCAAAGGCTTGTTTCGAAGCCACTGATCATGTGCTTCTTGGGCGCCTAATGCGACTGTCGGTGACGGACAGATTAGGCGCCCATAAAAGTGATCATGAGCTGCAAGGCATTAATGCTGTGCTTTATGGGAGTGTCTTGGCCCCATCCATTGCCAAGGGTTGGAACACTGTGGCACCCAGCGGCACACAATCAGTGGCTTCAAAACAAGCCTTTGCTCAGCCAAATTGAATGAAAACTGACAGAGATATAAGCATTTTATCTCCAATCCAATTTGACTTTTTTTTAATGGATGTATAATATCTTTGGCAGTTCTCATTCAATTGAGATGAGTAGGGGCTTGTTTGAAAGCCATTGGTTATGTGCTTGATGGGTGCCCTTGGTAATTGATGGGGCCAAGACAATCCCATAAAGCACAGCATTAATGCCTTGCAGCTAGGACCCGGGAAGCTCCCACATATGTTTGTCCGTTTGGGTGCCACCACTTGTGACAATGATGATGGACCAAGCATGGTACTGATTATATCATGCTCATGGGGAGATAGATGTGCTGGCTGTATTCATTCACACTGGTGTACTCTCCAGAATTATATTGGCAATACTCATGGAGTTCAGGGGATTTTTTGATTTCATCGGCCAGCATTTGGTCCTTAAATAAGCAAAAGCCAAACAAGAGTAAACAAAGGCTTTTCTGGCACTACACAGTTGCTTTATTCCATTAGTCTACCTGCAGGGTGCGTAGTTGGGTTGTCCGGAGATCCCTAGGGCGAAAGAACACTGAAAAAGCGGACTGTGCCCGTGCCAGGATGAGATTCGTGTTGGATTTTTCACTTATCGTGGCGGCGGACAAACCTTGGGCACAGCTTCCCGGGTCCTTTGCAGCTCATGATTGCTTTTATGGGTGCCTAATCCGTCCGTCGCCGACAGTCGGAATAGGCGCCCAAGAAGCACATGATCAGTGGCTTCGAAACAAGCCTTTGCTCAGCTCAATTGAAGCAAAACTGACAAAGATATAGACATTTTATATCCAGCCATCAAATATATTTACAACTAGAATATACAGCCTTGGATGAGTGGATACTCAATATCAAGCTGGGCTGCTTGGTAGCAAGAAACATATGAGAGGAAATCCCCTGAATTCCGATCATTCCATCAGAATATTCCATCAAGAAATGTCATAATGAAAGTACAGGGTTAGCCGCCCATGACAACTAGGCTTTTTTTCATTCCCACTTCCATTAGGCTTCCTCTGACCGCTTTTTTGACATTCTGCTTTCACTGCTTTACTAGCCACTGGCAGCTTGTATGAGTATAACATATGTGGGACTCATGCCATAAGTGAGAGCCTGTGTTTTCTCTAATGTCCTACCCCCTCTGACCGCTTTTTTTGACATGCTGTCTTTGTAAGCTGACAGCTGTCACTTACAGCTAATTGACGGACACATCCTTGTGACATGACCAAACAGTAACAAACATAGCATTGATACTCTCGCTCCGCTAGATATTAATGCTAGATACCCTCTTCTTCTCTCTTGTACCCATAACGTCTCACAAACACAATACATACCCTTGTCGTGTTTAGCTCTTGTCCGATCTCGTTTCCGGAAGCCCTAACGGCTTTCAGTCTTGCACCAAATGTGTCACCTATGACCGCTTTGGGGGCATTCTGGAGGGACTTTTCAGCCAGCCATTCACGTCTAGTATGGGAGTTACACCTGTAGGACCCTGCCTCAGGTGAGTACCATTGTTGTCTCTTATAGTCTGGCCTCTGACCACTTTTTTGGCATGCTTGACCACCTGACTACCTTAGTAGTCATTTACTCCTAGCTGGTGGTATGGGTGGTGGTGTAATAACAATGGGCTATATCACTTTTAAGTGAGTTCTATGTCTTTCCCTCTTCCAAACCCCTTTTAATCCCTCTATTTTCCCTAATTTCTGACTCTGCCTACCTTACTTCTCTTTTCGCTTTTTTATGAGTGGATCTCTATTTTACTTTGATCACTGCACTCCATCCTACCTTTACTTTCCTTTGTGACCATCTCCCTCCACTCCACCCACACCTTCCATTCTTGCCTTTTTAAGAGTGGACTTGTACTTTACAATGGGACCATCTCCCTTCTCTCCACCCACCCCTCCATTTCGCTTTTTAAGAGTAGACCAGGCAACCCAGCCTTAGGCTGGGCTGGAATACTTACCTTGGTGGCGGCCTTGGGCTGTCTCTTGGTTCTTTATTGTCCTTTGATCACTGCACTTCATCCCTTCCCACCAATTTTCGCTTTTTGAGAGTGGACCAGGCAACCCGGCCTTGGGCTGGGCTGGCACACTTGCCTTGGTGACCACCTTGGGCGGTCTCTTGGTTCTTTATTGTCTCCTATCCCTCCCTTTTCGCTTTTTATAAGTGGGCCATTACTTTACTTTGGTGACTGCATTCCATCCTACCCCTCCTATTTTCGCTTTTTAAGAGTAGACCAGGCAAACCCAGCCTTGTGCTGGGCTGGAACATTTACCTTGATGGCCGGCTTGGCCGGTCTCTTGGTCCTTTATTTTCATTTGATTCCCATACTCTATCACTGTTATCCCTTCCTTCCACTCTCACTACTCTGTCACTTTCCCAGCTGTAATTTCACTTTGTGCAATTAGACTAGATGTTCACTAGAATGCCTGTATCTTCATCAGTTTTGATCTGGTTAATATGAGCAAGGGCTTGTTTCGAAGCCACTGATCATGTGCTTCTTGGGCGCCTATTCCGTCTGTCGGCAATGGTCGGGTTAGGCACCCATAAAAGTGATCATGGGCTGCAAGCCATTAATGCTCTGCTTTATGGGAGTATCTTGGCCCCATCCATTGCAAGGATTTGAACACTGTGGCACCCATCAAGCCCATAACCAATGGCTTCAAAATGAGTCTCTGCTCAGCTCAATTGAATCCAAACTTGGCAGTCAGCTATTTCCCAGTTGAACACGGAGTTTTGCCAGGCGTGCACATCTTGCAATTTGAAAATCATAAATATAATGTGATAGCCATACAGGCCTTACTGAGGTGTTTTCAAATATGCAACAATTGTGAAGATTGAGTGAGAACTGACTTAGCTATGAGGGACCTATTGAAGGACAAGATTTTCAGCCATCTGTCTGTGACGTGGACAAGCCCTAATTCCTACCATCAGCAACACTGGCACCTTTAAGGTGCCTCAGCAGAATTTTTAGTAGAGATTAAGTAATTTAATTTAATTTAATTTAAGCACTGATGTCCGACCATCGGCAACGGTCAAGGACTGTTACCACCACATGATTATTTCCCACGCTCAACCATCAGTGACGGTCGAGCACCTTTAGCAGAATCAAAAAAATTGATTTTGTTCAAAATGACTGCCCATGTCGGACTTTCCCACACCTAACTATCAGTGATGGACAAGCACCGTTACTGTTGTACAACATGCAAACTCTTATTTAAAACAACTGCATGTCCGACCATCGGTGACGGTTGAGGACTATTAGCACCATGTGATCATTTCCCACGTCTGCCCATCAGTGACAACTCATTTCAATGTTTGTAGGTGAAATGCATATATATTAAGATAGATACACCATGTAACATATCATGTATCAAGTTCCATTGCTATTGGTCAAGTATTACATGTGTAACTAATGATACACTGTCGAAATGACCATTGTTGGTGGATACACACAGTTTGACATCAGTGATTTGTCAATTTGAACATACCATCTTGTGCGCCTCTTTGAGGCGATTCCAAATAAAAATATTTGATGAAGAACAGACAAGAAATGAGTGAGCTGCAAGTGAAACATTGAACACACAGAATTTTTTGAAAAAAAAGTGCCCACACCCTATGTTCCGCAAACAGCTGCAATGGATGGTAGATAGTGATTAGCACTTCTTTCATGCTGTTTCAAGGTGTTTACTGATTTTTTGGGAGCATGATTAGGACTACAGCTGTGTTGCTGTAGGATGCTGTAGGCTTTGCTGGTACTGGAAAGTCAATTACAGAGCTGTTTGGATCAATATGACACTCTCAATGGGCTACTATAATACACTGGCCACCTATACAGGATATTTGACCACATTAGACAACCACAGGTAGTGCTAGGAAGGCTTAGATGAAGGCTGTAGACGTAAAATTAAGTATTTGTGCTGTTTTCTGACCATAGCTTCTATCAATTTTGCATTGGCTGCACAACATTTCATTCACAGATAGCCATATACATAGGCTATATGTAGCAATAGGAATTGAGACAATTGGTGCAGTGCCCATCGAGAAATTTGCCTATGTGTGATCTGGTCACATGATTATTTCCCACATCCGACCGTCAGCGACGGACAAGCACCTTTAGCCACATGATCATGTCCAGCATTATCTTTGCAAAATTGTGTTAAGTTTTAAATATATGGTTTTATTTGAAATAACTAATGCTATATTTGACCACATTATACAACTACAGGCAGTGCCAGGGACACTCACATGAAGGCTGTAAACACAAAATTAAGCATTTGTGCTGTTTTCTGACCAGAACATATATTAATTGTACATTAGTGGCACAACATTTCATTCACAACTAGCCATATACATAGGCTATATGTAGCAATAAAAATTGAGACAATTGGTGCAGTGCCTGTCGAGAAATATGTGTTTAGACAGTAACACCACGTGATCATTTCCCACGCTCGACCGTCAGCGACGGACGAGCACCTTTGGCCACGTGATCATTTACAGAAAATCACTGGTCAATATTTCTAAGTTGATAAAATATCATTTTATTTGGATTACTAATTCTACTACAGAGGTGCTATGTATGTGCTACAGGGTTTGGCGTGGCAGGGAACTGGCGCGAGATTGGGAGCTGGTGCGGGTGCAGGGAACAGGCACAGGACCTGGCACGGGATGTGGGCATGTGGGTGCAGAGCTGGTGCACATGTGCGGTGTGTGGGTGTGCATGGTGGTGGAGTGGGCGCCGGGCGCGGGTGCAGGGTGTGCGGGCCTGGGCTTGGAGCTTCCGCGCGCACATGTATGTGGTACTGGTGGGGAGCTGGTAGGAAGCTGGAGCGGCCATAGAGAGCGGGCACAGGCGTGGGCACAGGGAATGCACTGGTGCACGGACCTGGGCGCGTGGGTGTGAAGCCGGGAGTGGGAGCTTGCGCGCAGGGATGGGTGTGGACGTGTGGGCTGGGCATGCGCGGGGAGCTGGAGCAGGTGCGGGCGAGGGCGCTGGGAGCTCGCACAGGTGCAGGGACAGGTGCAGGGACCAGCACGGATGTGGGGAGTTGGTGCACAGGTGTGGGTGTGGGTGTGGGTGCGAACCGGAGTGAGGAGCTGGTGTGTGTGTGTGTGTGTGTGTGTGTGTGGTGTGGCTGCGGCACAGGCTAGTGTGTGTGGATGGGCGCGGTAAGGGCATATGAGGGGGCTGGGGAGGGGGTATGATCCCCATGCACGCGAAACAACTCTAAAAAAGATGTTAGCAGGGGAAACACACACATATATATAATACATATAAACTTACATATGGATTCCAGGTGATCGGGGGCGGAGGAGAGAGCGTGGAGGGAGCAGTTGTGGTGGTAAGACGATGAGGAGGCCGCGTGTTTGGCCTTGCAATCGAGAACAATGAATATTCCGCATTAGGCAATTATGTGGCTGACGTCCGCCGCTCAGCTTTGCACATGCACCCATCTTCCTTACAACAGTTAATACACCTCTCAGCCGTCTATGAAACATATATATAACATATTTCATGCTCCCTATATACTTACATTTATGTTTAATGGATCGGGGCCAATGTAACGACTGAATTTCGCTCAAATGTGGCCACCACTGAATAATCTGCATACCACGGCCCCCCCTGATGCTATTAAATTATTCTAAAGTGCAGGATGTAATTGTGGGACCCTAAATCAAATTTACAGCACCTGTAATCAACATTAAATGCAGAGTGTGAGTCAAAATGAGTGGATTTTCGGATCAGAATCCAGCAAATTTCCTTTTATGGGGCGACAACATCGTGTCGGGGAGCACGGGTGTTTGGCACTTCAGGCTCCTTCTGAACCAGGTCTCTTAGACCCCTTTCAGTTCAGGTCTAACGGGTCTAAGAGACCTAAATCCTGAGGCAGGTCCAGGTCTGTTCTGGTCAGGTCTGGTGATGGACCTGGACCTGGGGCTTAGTGGTAGGGGAGCCAGGTTCAGGTCCAGGATGCCTGGGGGGGCAGACCTGGGTCTATGGAGGGGTGGCAGAGGTCCTCCTGCAATTTATTTTTTGCCGGGCGGGCTGGTAGCAGGGGCTTTTGGTGCACTTTGGGGTAGCATCTAGGCATGCATGGGGTGCTGTATATTTCATGTAGAATGTTGGCTGGGGCTTTGGGTGCCCTTTGAGGGTGGCATCTAAGCACAGATGGGTGCTGTATATGGCAGGCAGAAAGTATACTTTGGCAGATCAGCTGGTAGCAGGGGCTTTGGAAGACAATACATATTTTTGACTGGCTGATGGCTGGTAGCAGGAGCTTAGTGGCCTGCACCTTGACCTGGATATTGAGACCCGGATCTGGACATCTAGGCCTGGACCCGGGTATTCAGACCTGGACCTGAACATTGAGACCTGGACCTCGGTAGACCTGGCTCTGAGTATCCAGACCAGGACCTGAACATTGAGACCTGGACCTGGACCTGGACCTTCACAAAGTTCTAACTCCAACCTTAATTATTGAAAACAGCACCTACCCTAACAAATTATATATTGCTAGAAACAAGAGACCCTGATGGCAGTCTCAGTTTTGCTACAGGTATTTTATTTCTGGTGGTACAATACATTCTTATTCTCTTGGCTAAATTTCCTCGTAACCCTAACCCTAGTTATTGAAAACTGCACCACCTCTACTAGAAGCAGAATTCTGAGGAGAATGTGATGGCAGTCCCAGTTTTGCCATAGCTATTTTATTTCAGGTGGTACATCACATTCTTCTCTTGGCTAGATTTCCTCCGTAACCCTAACCCTAGCTATTGGAAACTGCACCACCTCTGACAAATTATATATCACTAGAACCAGAATTTTGAGGAGAATGTGATAGCAGTCCCACTTTTGTCACAGCTATTTTATTTCAGGTGGTACAACACATTCTTCTAGTGGTTAAACTTCCTCCGTAACTCTAACCCCAAATTTACAGAACATGTGTGGCCACAGACATGATATATATCATCAGAAGCAGAATTTTTTGACAGGATTGTGATGGCAGTCCCTATAACATGATAGCTATTTGATGACTTGCACTTTACAATTCTGAATGTGATTCGACCCGATAGACGGGTTGCCATCAAGCATCATGTCCTTGATGGCCATGACATGGGCCGTTGATCCAGTGTCTAGAACGAATGTCTCCACCATACGGCACAGATTCTACCGACATGAAATGGTCAGCATCCACCAGATTTCAGCACGCGATTGTCTGACCTCCAGTAATACATGTCCATAATGGGGTTCTGCTTCGCTCTGCAACCAGGTAGCCACTGCGCGGCCGAAAGGGCGAACCTCGTGATCATACCATGTGCCTGTCACTTCCATATTGGTATCACTAGGTAAATCAGCCATATGTACGACTGCCGTGTGAAGGCAAGGAGGAAGGAAGATTGCAGCGAAGAGGGGTATTGCGCCCGCCGTCACACCCGCAGACGTCTATGTTATTGACCCCGAGGTCCACATTGTGTGGCACATATACTTCGCCTGATGGTCAACACCTCATGGTCTTAGTCTTTCAAGCGTCAATCATACCTCTCATGTCGAACGCCTTGGAGCAGTGAGTGCTGGCCTTATGCCCCCCAGTCAATATCGCTGAAGATATGCGAGACTGTGATGCGTCTCCTATCATTTTCGTTGTCCAACTTGTCCATACAAGGCCGTCAGTGGATACCCAGAGGCCACGGAACCCCAGGGCAGTGTCAAGCTCATCTGATGGGATCCAGGTCTGCCGCACACGTCTTGTATCAGGCAGTGGACTTATGCTATCCCCACAGTCTGTATCTGCGGTTTGTGTTGCTGAAACCGACAACACCGATGGACAGCATGATCGTTGATGACATGGCTACAGAGCCAGACTGCCCGCCAACATTCAACATTCAAGAGGAGGTGGTTGTGTTTCATGTGAGCTCTCCCTCGCCCCATACAGTTGATGCCTTCCCTGATTCTACTCAAGCACACCGGGCGGGTTGATCTGCCATGGTCCACCATCTTCACCATGGTCACCACACGACACTCAAACGACGTCAATCAATTCCGGCAAGGGCCAGGTGCGTGGGCATTGCATTCGAACCTCAACCCACCTGAAGTGGAAGCCACATAGGTCTGGCAGTCGTGCATTGCCTGATCAAAAGTGATGCGATATCCGACGCTCAACGGCGGATGTTCATAATTCTCATTGAAACATGTTTGCCGCCACGAGACACAAAGATCACAAGGTGAACCCAGCGTTACATGCATCTTATTCTCCAGCCCTCACAACCCATACTAGCCCACTGGCCATCGCGGAGGTCTACCAAAACTTGCAGCAGGAACACTTTGAACACCCGCACAGCATCCGGCTTGCGTACCGCAACCGGGTAGGTACATTGATAAGGCGCTGTCACGCTGTGAAATGGTTTCACATCAGTTTATCAAGAAAATCTTCAAACCTGAAACATGTTCCCAGCCAGAAACTGCACTCCGGAGCTGATCATTATCTCCACCATGCACACAATATGCACACAGGCCTCATCGGTGGAGTTTATACGTGTTTCCGGTGAAAGGTCCGCTCTAACCCCCATTTAAGAATATTGATGTGTGCAGATCATTCATCCTACCAAATAAGGGTACCAAGGCCCGCAGATCATCTACAGTTACCTATTTGAATCACGATCACAGTAATGAACACCCAAAACATGAAGCAAACTCAGGCATACATTCTAGCACCAATGATTTGACAAAAACCAGAATAACTAAACGACCTCCTTTTTTACCAGAAGAGACCTTCCCCAGCTTTCCTGCAGTCGTGAGGCCATAGCTGCCTGAATCTTGGTGATTGGACCCGCTTCCACCAAATCCCGCCTCCAGACACGATGACACTTGGGAACAATTTCCACCTCTGGGAGTCTCAAATCGTCCAGCCCAGCAAGATCAGTGTACTGATACAAATTCCGCAGCGCCAGCGGAAATCGGATGGGAAAGTCGAGACGGTGTGGGATAATAAGGGTAAGGAATGGGGCAAACCACCAAGTTCCGGCATGAACAATAGTGCGGGCCCGAAAGAACGAAAAGTTCTTTTCATGATGAAGGAGAGGTCCGAGAGTGACGAATAAGTCAAAGGCTTGCAAATGAAGGAATGGAGTGGTAACGTGACCAAAGGCCACGTAAAACATGTATGGATCCTGGGTCATAAAGTTGCCCAGCAGTGAGCGAATATGGCCAGGATAAACGGGGACAAGCACATTGATAAAATAGCGGGAGTTATCGGGTATGATGATCGACGATGCCTGATCCAACACTTCAGAATCGGCCAACACACTCGGTGAATACACGCTGTCAAATAACCATCAGTATCAAGTGTAGAGATCAAAATAATGTCAGGAACACACCTAAGGTATCGATCAGAATCCCTGCCTGTCAGATCCTTCTCTCGACACTCTACAGCATTTCCCCGGCATCCAATCAGACCAGCTGATACAACAGCAGCGGGAACTTGAAACATGATTTAATTTCGCTTAAAAACAGCCTGAATTCAGCACTTTGCACATGTGAGTTCAAGAAATCTTATGCACATACAATTCAAACCGAAAGTCCAAGGGATAAAAAAGGCAAAACAACGATGTGTCAAAAGCAAGTGGAAAGAAGCAGAGGCCGCAGCGCTTATTTTCAACGCGATATATAAAACTCACCCGAAAACATCCGGCGGACACCACACAATTAAATGCTTCCATTACATGTCCCACGCCACCCGATGTTCATAGTACAACATAACTTCCATTGCCTGACACTACCCAATAGAGCTGCTGAAAAAGCATGACTACAGCAAAGCAAATAGACAAGCCACAACAAATCAAGAACATGTGACTACTCTGAGGTTGTTGGATCAGTCCTGGCACAAAACAACATTTTTGGGATGTTAAATTATCAAGAGGTCGTCGGTTCAATCCTGGTTCATCAACTACATTTTTTTCTTCAGGACTTTTAAAATAATAGCTGACAGGTGTCACCACCCACATGGCAAAATTGTGCAAAAAGAAAATGCCAAAAGTCACAAGATCGAAATCCTGCACATGACCAATGTTTAAAGAGCCACATAGATCACATGAACGGTATCCACCCGTGAGAAAGTTGAGTTACCCCAGAACTTTGAAAGATCAGTAAGCACGACAAATAGGATACTGTGGATCAGCTAAGCACGACAAATAGAGTACTGTGGATCAATCAGCGAAAAACTAGGGTGCTTTCGCTCAGTCAGCACTTTGGGGTGTTTTGAATCAGTCAGCATGACCTTTGGGGACCTTTTGCTCAGTCAGCCTCAGTCAGCCATGAAATTTGGGGAGTTTAGGATCAGTCAGCACAACATTTTGGGGACCTTTTGCTCAGTCAGCCTCAGTCAGCAGTAGGAATTGGGGTCCATTGTCTCAGTCAGCAAGAAATTTGGGGTATGTAGTGTTTGTAATACAGATAGATAGTAGGGATTGGGTTAGCAACCAATCAGAGACCCTGGGAATTAGTCCCAAAAAGGACATCAGAATTAGTATATAAGGACTAGCTAAGTAGGAGTTTTGAGATGTATGTTTGAATTGAGTTTTTAGTTCCCCCCTCGCTCACATCACCACAGGTACTTCTTACCTAAGTATCTACCAGTTACTATACAAGTGTCAAACAGTGTTGACTACTTGTCTTGAAATATACGAATTTTTGACCAACCACATCTGTGTGATTAAGTTAAACCTGCAACGAGTGACTTAGAGTCGCTAAACAATTCCATTGCGTTAAAGAGAACGTTAGATCCGTGCCAGCATAAGCATTCTGAGCAGCTTAAGTCTACGAGACAGACTAAGTGTGTGTCAAATCAACCTGTCAGGAGCGTTAAGAACCCTTTCGAATAGTGTTTTAGGACATCAAGTACATCCACGAGGATATAGCATTTTTCAGCATCTTTGCTTCGTTAAAATTCCGCTCATCAGAGTCGTAGTCTCAGACAGACTAGGCTTTCTAAATATTACAGTTACTTTCAGCATCAGACTTTTTCCATTCAAGGTAGCAGTTGGTTTCACTTGCAGTTACTAACCTACAACCCCATTTAGGCAATTCTACGAAATCGACGTTTAGGTCACTAAATAACCGACTTTCAGGAAGAACTCAAACTAGGGATAGCCCGTCGATATTTGTTTGGACCGGCGACTCTAGGGATAAGTGCACAACACTCATCCGACAACACAGCGCGAGCTGTCCTTCCTGGATTTGACAATGCGTGATGGGGAGGCCGTCAGTGTCGTGATGATGGACTTGACATTTCAATTAACACTTCGTGACGCCCCGTGGAGGGTCATGTCCTCACCGGCTATGAACTTGAGTCATGACGAGGCTTGCCTGTGGATGTGCTTAAACCCGCCTCCTGCTGACTTCCACAGATTGCGCTTGAATGCAGTTTGCAACCATGACATTTGGGTTTTGTACATTGAAGAGTACGGTGGACCTGAAACTGAACGGTCAGCCGCACTGCGGATCTTCCCGAGTGATACTGATATTTTCTTGGCATAGCAATATTATCATGTGGGATATACAGACTGACGGAACAGTCAAGGACTATACTCACACATCCATCGACCATTCGGGGCCACAACCAACGACAATACACCACAAACGGGTACGACTTTATTCCACCCGAAGGCATTTGGGGCTTACCCTGCAGCAGCGTCAAAACAGAGAAGCTCGTACAACGGACTGGGTATCTGGTTACTCCATAATCAAGTTTCTATTCACTATTGGCGAGGATGCCCACACCCCCGAATTTTGTTTTCCAGTGAGCCCCAATGCCAATTGCTACAGTGCACAGACTGACATTGCGCAGGCTGTGGGACATTGGGAGGCATGGTGGCGCAAAATTAACTTGCCCTCACGCCAGACGATTCGGGAGAGAATCAGAGTGCTCCTCCTGAAAGCGCAAGACTAGATTTGTGCCGCCCACTTCATGCAGTGGGCAGTGTAAAATGATTGCATTCGCCGTGGCCCGACTTTCGCGTGTATGTGTATTGGCAGAGCCGCAGATACATGGCATTATGAGAAGGCCAATCTCTACTGTACATTAGCCATCGGAACAAGGCCGCAATGATTTCTCAATTTGGCAAGTAGAGTCCGTGTATTACCGCCTTTGCCATCACCAATAAAGCATGCTCTTTTGTGATCCTCATGCTAACTATCCCCCACCTTCTAGATAACACTTTTGCACCGATCTGCACAATTTAATTGCGCAGACCATCCACCAGGACTCAGAATACCAATCGCCGGGACAACCGCTCGAGTGATGCTCTACAGAGTTTCATAGAACGTCGCTACAGTCCGATGTGTGTTTAGACTCAGGATTTCACCCGCGCCAGGACACGGCAGTCAGAACCGCCAGTCGCCCACAAATCACCCAGCTGACGCCGCTGGGTCCGATGTGTGTTTACACACTCAGGATTTCACCCGCGCGGCTCTCCACAGTTCCATAGAACGTCGCTACGGTCCGATGGGTGTTTAGACTCAGGATTTCACCCGCGCCAGGACACGGCAGTCAAAACCGCCAGTCGCCCACAAATCGCCCAGCTGACGCCGCTGCAATCGGACTTTTGGCATAGACTTTAGGTTCTGATGCAAAGGGAGGATCCTCTCAGTATCAGGGGAGTAATTGATGACGCTCTTGTGCTGCACAGCTTATCAATACTCCTAATTGTAGTGCACTCGAGAAGCCCAATAGCCTGATCTGCGGTGATGTAGCAGTCCGGCAAATTTGCAGGATCGCGGGTATGAATAACTCACCCCATGACCATATTAATGCATGCCTCATAAACAGGTGGCCACATTTGTTCCCTCATCCCTTCCCATCCCCTCATCACCATCATGCGACCACCACTTGCTAAAAAAGATAGGCAGGCCAAGGCCGTCAGAGAGGCAAAGGGCATCACCGCCGAGAACACTCTTAGTTATGCAACTACAGCAACGATGCTTTCCCGCATGCTGTCGCCAGCGACACTGGCAGGTCATGATGAAGAGATGAAGCGCCTCGAAGAATACTTCGATGAAATGGAAACCACGGCGCAAGCGACCGGGATGTCCTATTACGGCACACTCCCCAACGGGGTGAGATCGTTTGCCGATATCATTAGACGTGGTATGTGGTCCTGCCATACCCGCATGTGCGCCATTAATATTTGACAGGGGCACTGCCGCTCCACTTCGCACCATTGCAAGGATTCATGAAACAATGTATCAAAGGCATGACGGGGCGATCGGGGGAAGGAGGCGACCAGGTATCAATGTTGAGTGCTCACCAGACGTTCAGATGTGTCGCGTAAGTCAACTTGCGCCTCTTTCTATATTCCTCGCTAACAACTGCTGCAGCGCTGCCCTTCATCGCTTGACGGGAAACCTAATTGAGCCCCGAGACCGCGAGAGTGTAGTCGCACACATAAATGGTACTTCTACATTTTCATTCGGAGGCACGTACTAACAACTCCCAAGGCCCACTGCAAATAGAGTGCAACATCTTTGTTGGCCGTAACGAGATGAGCGTACCCGATCGCAAGGTATTACATGGTGGGTAACTTCATAACATAGTCTGTTCCAAATGATGACCATGCGTACAGCCATTGCCCAGATGGCACTACATCCTGACTGGAGCCCAACGTACAATCGAGCAAGAATCCAACTTTTGCTCGTTCTGGCCCTACATGTGGCATCGGGGGCCCGCGTGGGGTCCATTATCCGTTCTGGGTCTAAAGGATATCACACTCCAGAATATGAAAACCGTGTGTTGTGTTATGGCCACGTCGAGTTCACCATCGAAACGCCTCCAGCGGGCCAAGTGCACAATAAGCTTAATGTAAAGTTCTCACTTGTGCATACTAAGAACGCTGAAGGACGGGTCAGTCTCATGTAGCCTCTACCATGCGCATGTTCCTCACAATTTTGTTTCAAGGGACGCTCGGCCGTGCTCACGGAGCGTTTTCCCGGCTACTTCAATGGACCAGTGTTGTTGCTGCATCTTGCCCTCCAAGATGGCGCTTTCCAGGAAAATCTCACCATCGAGCAAATTCTCAGCCCTTCGAGTCTTGAGGGGATGCCGACAAAAGTACTCCGCTGGAAGGATGAATGGCGAGTTTTCCGATTATTATGGCGCTAATTGGTACTGATATAATGGTCCAGGCGTGATACCCCAATAATTAGGGTGTCACCCCTAAGAAGATTTACAGACACACCCGCGACGGCAATGCCAGCATTGAGCACAGTGTCACACAATAGCTCACTACAACTTTTATGTAAGCTTGCTGGATTTGACAAACAATTTACCTCGCACACCATACAGCATCTGGCGGCCACGGCTTGCTTGGCATCTGGTACGCGAGACCATACTGCTTCCGCTCCACAATTCGAACTAATATCATCCATCATCGGTTAGGTCATGATCGTCACACAATACAATATGCCATGCACCACAAGATGGGAGGAGATATGATAAAACACTACATGTCCAGTACCAGCGATCTGGATATTGCCTATGAGATTCTTGGAGGCACAAATCAATCGTCAGTAGTTACTTTATGAATCATAATATATTGTGTGCTTAAATCCTGTGATGCGTCCAGCGAAACTATAAGCAAGTTATTGTCCATGATGATCCGGCAGGATACCGACTCCCCAATATGCCTTACTCGTGCACAGCGGCAAGAGATCCTCGACAAGCCCGATGTTGTGCAGCACACCATGGACCAAATCAAGGTACGCTGAGCGACTTGGTTCTCATCACCTCCCTGATGGCATTTCAGTGCCGCAACGATATAATTGAGCGCTGGGGTCAAATAAATAACGCACCACCAGAAAAACAAGTCGAGTACAAATCACTCTACAAAGAGCAGCAGAATGCTTACCGTCGATGGTACAAGTATGTGAGTTATATTCCGCCGCATTTCATATTCCGTTTTCTTATGCCATTTTGCAGTGTTTGGGAGAAATCTGAACTGCTTTCCATGACAAGAAGCATCAAATACCCGAGCTGAAAGGATCACTGCCAACGGCTATACCTACCGCCGACAGCCTCGACATCGACATGAGTATGCAAGTTGACAATATGCCAGCGGGGGAAGACGTGGGGTATGACTGTGCAGCTGTATGTGATTTCCTTGCAGAGACCAACTACCAGAGCCCCAGCGTTCTGCTGCAGGTCAATGGAGACGATGACAATGAAGACACCCTCTTTAACCTCCAGAGTCGGGTCGCTGCCCTGCTAGAAGATTCAGCCAATCCTCGAGCTCAGGAAGTCTTGCAGGAGTGCATGCAAGATCGGCTAGACCAAGAGTTGTGATTGCGCACCAGTGCCACCTCCTCGGGGACGATGCCCCCTCCATCCATGCCCACGCCCATGATGGCGCGCCAGTCGTCGTCGTTCGATTTCAAGGATATCATCCTTTCAGAGCCCCTTGATATGTACCTCCCTGACGAGGGCTCACCGTCTGCTTGGGCATCGCCGTCGGGCTCTGCCATGACCCTTCCTGATGAGTGCTCACCGGGGCCATTGTCCGCGCCTTCCCCTCTTCAGATGTCTGTCCCTTTGTCGTTCAACCCCACAGGGCTATACAAGATAGATTCTTCACCCGAACTGTCCATCTTGAGTGTCGAACCTCTCAACCTCCCGAATCTGGTCGGCTACCAACCCATCCACAAATCCATCTCATCACAATCTGGGTGTTCGTGTTCCGTGTCAGTAGCGTCTTCTGATGAGACCAATGTATCCACTTCAGCTGGCACTCGAGCGGCTTCTCGTGCTAACCCGCTCGATCTGGTATCACGACTGCTGTGCGCCGAGACCATTGATGCCCAAGCAACCCTCGAGGCTCTCGCCTTGCTTCCTGCCCAAACCCAGCATCACACTGGATGGTGGCCGGGAACATACATCTTGGCCAATGGTCGCTGTCCGACTTGCGGCAAGAAGGCACATGAGCTTAGCCTGAAAGTGTCAATCGATATGGTCAAGATGCGGCAGCATACATTTACATGCGCCCCCACGGCCCAGCGACAATCCTTCTGGGACGAGTGTGGCGACATGCTGAAAGATGCTCAAGCGACGCCCTGCCCATTGTGTCTCAAATATGGGACCAAGAATGTGAAGGGGCGCCATGTATCAGGCCACGCAGGCCCGGGGATGTGGTCTAAACACATTGCTGAAAAGCACGGCAACAAGACTTCATGCTCATGCGGTTCCACTTTCACACCTACCCTTTCATCCCGCAGTATGCACTTGCTCATGGAGCACGACATTTTCGTGACAAAATCCCTATATTCACAGAAGACCCTCCAACCTGAGCATCTACCGCTCGCTCCATTCTCCTTTGTCGACTACGCCTTCCACCCCGACCCTCGTGAGTGGGAGAGCCACTGCAGGGATGCAATATACCCTCAGTTTTCCAAGACCACAGCCTCCCCTGCTCGTTGGTCTGAAGGGCGCGAACACCCCGACTCAGACATGCGGTACCGTGCCATCATGACCCATACTAATGGCCATGTGGCGGCAGCTTACGGTTACTGCATGATTTGCATGCACGACGAAAATCTTACTTACACCAAACGATGTGTGCAATATCTGGAGCGACCGCTGGAGAACCATTTCATACATCACTTTGTCGGCTGGTATAACGAGCCGGCGTGCACATACAGCTGTCCCAACAGCGTATGTAAAACCCATCCTCAGGAATTTGCAACACTCGCGCTTCACGAATATTTTCTTCATATGGTGAACATCCACAATTTTGCTCGGGATAAGGATGGTCAATCCCAGGATGTTTCCTCGTGCACGGATTCGGGCGGGCTGTTAAATTGCTTGAGGGCGTATGCGTCGAAGAATGCGGTAATTCATTTGAAGGCCGCATTGGGGGTTCCCGAGGCCGTTGCCGCAGCCGCCAAAAAGCGCGACCGGGATAGAGCGAAGACAAAGGAGAAGGCGAAGACAAGGGAGAAGGCGACGCCAAAGGAGAAGCCAAAGCCGAGGGCGAAGAAAGGGAAGAAGGAGGAATAGTTCATTGTGCCTTTCTTGAGTCAATTTGTACCATTTTGTAGTAACTATGCCATTCACCGTTGCTGACCGTATATCAGCAACAAGTCACCGAGGCGAAGATATCAAAGGAATGATGCATTTCCTACTTGACAACGCGCCTGATGAGGCATGGATTGTAGACTACCAACATCCCTTTTGATGAACTAGATGCTGTTTGTATTTTATGTTCGGCGAATAGCACACCAAATCAATTGCATCGCTCAAATAGCACATTAACTTATATCATACACTTTCTGGTAATAAAGCCTACACTTCCCCTGTGTCTGCGTCAGCGTCTGCGTCTGCGTCTGCATCTGCGTCTGCATCTGCGTCTGCGTCTGCGTCTGCATCAGCGTCTGCATCAGCAATTGCTTGACAGCCTCCCGCAAATCTGTCCTCGTATATGGGTCCTCGTCGGAGAAGTACCGCTTCAATAGCTGTAATACTGAGACTGGAAGGGAGCCTGTTCGCAGCCATCCAATGATTGACTCCACAAATTTCTGGACGTCTTCCGTAGCGCAAACACCCTGCTCCGTGGTTGACCAGTTGCCAAGCAGGACATGAGACGGATCCTCAGCCCGCTGGGCACACATGAAATTGATGAAAATTGTCCAAAATTCAACTTGCACGACCTCCTGTGGGGCGTCACATAGTGTGACCACACCTTGTAACACAGCAACGTCTGTGAGCGCCTAGATGCACCATAATGAGAACGAAGCCATATGAGAGGCGCAAAGTAGGAACCTACCGATTGGCCCGGCGTAGCAGGCGGACTATGTCGGCTGGATGACCCCGACGTTGTCTGCAGGAGCAGCTTCAGGTTTGGCCTTACAGTCATTGTGTGTGGGTGTTACATACCGATTTGCTTGACATCTCCCGCCGCAACCTGTTCACATCCGCCGTCTGAGCATCAGAGATCTCGGTCCACAGTTCCTTCGCTTTCTTCACCTCGGCAGCCGTGGGACGGAAGGGCTGTGGGCTAGTCAGCAGCAATCTCATGCGGTAAGGTACAGCATCGGCCCACTTTCATACCCTCCGGACGCCCCATTGCGATCATATGCTCGGCGGCCTCGCAGATCACTGCCCAGTCGAACGCAGTGAGCCACAAGTGTGCCCCCAATGTTTTGTCCTCGTTCTGCCACGAAAGGATCGCTGCATGAGCTGGGATGAGTGCGATCCCCCGATGCAATCATGAAATGCATACTGCGGAAGAGGTCCGTTTCATCGTCTTCCGCCATCTGGTATTTAGACGTCTTTGACGGTGTGTGAACCGTGTCGATGGCCTCCTGTGCCATGAAGAGGCGGAGGACGTGGCACGTAACACTTTGGTCCGAGTTGTTGGCCTACTGGATGGCGACCTCTAGTACCCGTTCAATGAACAGTACCGTTCGCCCCCAATAATCTAGGAGGTTGCCCTTCCATTTCTCCTTGTCGGACTCGGGTTCAACCTCAATCTCCCTCAGTGCCTCGTACACGCGAAAGTAATAGTTCCATTTGCTGACGATCACCGAAAGTGCGCCTGCGTACCGATGGGGGAAGCTTGCCAACACAGCTTCCTTGTCGTTATCGAGCGTGGATAAAAGCTGGACGTCCATATTTTTCTTCGTCTTCTTCCCCTTCCCCTTCTTCTTATCTTTCCCGACCTTTGGGATTGACACAGCGAAACCCGCCTCCGCTGTTGCCATGATACTGGTGTGTACTTCGCTGACTGCGTCATGTGGCCAGAGGGGGAATAGATTTTTGGCTCTGGCAAAGAAATCTATATAGTCGTTGGATGAAGTGGACATGGTGGATGAGGGGGAAAGAGGTCGCTGATTGATCAAGCGGCTAGGATGAGCAAAGCAATCGGTCTAGACCCGGCATTCCCATGTGACCATCCATTGTGACTCAAGTTCGGCGGTGGCAGAATCATGCGATGGCTGTGATGACCAATGTATAATGGCCCCTAGTCATTCAAACTCCGCTCTGTCACACAACTCGCCCCGCTGTCTTCCTCTCACGCCCATACCTGACACTCGACACTAATACTACAGAACAGAACCGACCACCGTCTGTGACATAGCTTGAACCAAGGGAATGTGATGGGTGGGATTGCAGCCGAGACTCGTGACCACCCTGCCGCAATTGGCAATGGTGGACACACGACCGCGCCGCAATTGATGACGGCCGCGCACAATCTCTTGACAGCGCTCTTATCGGGACAACCATGCCGCAATTGGCAATGGTAGAAGCCCGACCGCGCCGCAATCGGCGACGGCCGAGCCCGATGTGAAGGGGGTGGGTGCAGGAGTAATAGCTCAAAGGCGTGTCTTGATATATGGCTTAGCATGTTTGACGCTATTTGGCCACATTAGCGCGGCGCTAGGCCGAAATAATTTAGCTCACTCGCAGTTCGGCTGTCTCCGGCCCTTGTTCAGCTCAGACGGACCTAAGCGCTAACGCCGTCCGACGGGTTTCAATCCGCGGGATTGACAGTTGTGTCATTATGTAATCAACTAACTGTCATTACGTAATCAACTAAACCCAATCCCATTGACACCTTCTGTCAAAATTTAAGCAGCGCGTGTCATGAGAGGTCTTGATATATGACAGCATGTTTGACGCCACTTGGCTTGATATATGGCTTAGCATGTTTGATGCTATTTGGCCACATTAGCGCGGCGCTAGGCCGAAATAATTTAGCTCATTCGCAGTTCGGCTGTCTCCGGCCCTTGTTCGGCTCAGACGGAACTAAGTGCTAACGCTGTCCGACGGGTTTCAATCCACGGGATTGACATTTTGTGACATTATGTAATCAACTAAACTTAATCCAACTTGACATCTTCTGTCAGTGTCAGGTGGCGGGACACGCGGCAGGGGACAGCGCCCGCCAAATCCCACACAGCCATTGTATCCTGCAATATCAAAGCTTACGTGCTCGTCGTCATTCACGGTGTTATCAAAGTGTACGCGCTCGTCGTCATTCACGCTGTCCTTGTTCACGAACCGACAAAATCCTGGTGCTCCACTGAACATTATGGCAATAGCTTGGCCCATGGCGCTCGTCTTCGACTACCACGAGCTCTAATTACCGCTTTCACAACCCGATTAATATGGCAGCAAAATAGGCTCAAAAAAGTGTGTGGCATACAAAAGATATTTTTATAATACATCATTTCAAACTGCAATCTACGAGAACTACCAGTTCCGGTTCCATCAAACCAAGTTCGCGTATTTGCCTGTAGCGGGACTCCATGATCCTGCAAAGCCTGTTGCAGCATTCAGCTGTTCCTGTGTTAGCGGCCAGGGCGTAACAAAGTAGAATTTGCGGTCCTTATGCGCGTGAGTGATAAAATCAGGGTGCTTGACGCTCGCTGCCAATTTGCAGTGCTTGCAGTAAAACAGCATCTTGGCGTGGCTCCCCCCCGAGGTGTTGTTGGTCGCATCGGCCCATACGTCGCCCGGCCGTGATCGGCAAATCAGATTGCCGCATCGAGGTATGAAGCCCCATGAATGCTCTCTTGGAATTGGGTGCAGTAGCTGGCGAGAACGTACGGTGCCAGTCCCCTCTTCGATGTCAATGATGATAACAGGGCTGTGAGACAGTGCGAGGGGGCTGAGGGTACACCATTGGAGGAGGGTGTCATAAGGGTTGCTCACCAGTGTGAACATCTCGACCAGGGCCGGGCGAATATATGGCATGACCCGTGTGGGGTTCAACAGGTGAGAGGCAAATCCAATTATAAAGTCAAACGTGCCGCTGGGGTGTGTCCGCCAATCAGTAAATGCAATAGTAAGACTATGGAATGCTTTGAATGCACTTCATGACTAGTTCCTTCACCGCCTCGCCATGACGGCCATCCATAGTCGATCCGCAGACAAGAAGTACCATCCCCCTCATCGCCCTCCGGCCTTGAAGCTTGGACATGACATTGGCCCCAAGGTTATAGGAGCAGACATTGCCGATGGGGCTGTAGTATGCAGTACCATTTGGGTGGTCGGAGTTGCAGAGCTCTCCGCTCTCTTCGTCGGTGTGGGTGTGGATTGTCAAGAGAAAGCGACCATCTGGCTCAGTATTCAAGAAGTCAAGTGTGCGTGCTTGAATCGCCAGCCCGTTGCGATCAGTGCCAGATGTCATCGACATGTTGATGTACTCAGTGAACAGCTAGTGGTGTGGTCAGCCGAGCCCGTGCGGGTACTAGTTTAATGCACACACCATATTCTGCCAGGTCCTCCATTGTTCCTTGAACGAGTTTTCAATCATTGGGATCGTCAACTCATCCTTGACCCCCCACCGCATGTGAAAGCAGATGAGGGGGTTGGGCTCCTGAGGGGCTAGGATGAGGGCTCCGGGGTAGTTACGCAAATCATACTAGCGAAATATTAGTATCAGCATCAACAGTGACAAGTATGGTGTCTCACATCGATAAGATCTGTGTTCGAATTGAGGATACATCGTGGGCACCGAAAGCGTGCTACATTCAATGTATCGCCATCGACAATGCACGTAGTACCGGATTGCTCCTTGTGATAGCAAACTGCATTCTTGCAGCCCGGCAAGGTGCACCGGGCAACAATCCCGACCTCGATGCAGCAAGTGCAGAACTGTGGGCAGTAGCTCAATATCTAGTGGTGTATTTAGTGGCACAGGGCACACACACCCCAATGCGATACCCATTTACTTCCTGCACTCTCTCTCGCTTGGCCGCGCTCGCCGTCTTGATGGTTTGGCCCAGTGTGCGCTTTACGCCTTCCTGTCCTGCACCTTCTGCCTGCCCTGTGGTAGACATCATCCCTGTGATAAACATCATCAGCGATGCTTGCTTGGCGGTGCAGGTTACTTACTGCGCAACTCGGGGGTTAGACTCGTTCCGCCTGTGACTGCAGTTATGGAGCCATGCGGAATGAGATCAATTGTGTTTTGGATTGTGCTAGATACCCTTAACACGCTGTAAGTGCTCCGAAGGGCCGGCAACGATGTCCAAGGGGTGGACTGGCTCGTGCGCTTCAGGGGGGTGCTGATCGAGTGGAAAGAGGAGACCTCCGACCGACAGGTCCAGCGTGGGTTCGAGGGGGTTTGGAGAGGAGTCGGGCTGCACGAAAGAGCGATCCGCGGCGAACCGGCGGGTTCCGGTGTGGTATCGAGACGACGCGATCGACCCGGAAGTGCTCGGTGAGCGGCGGAAACAAGTACGGTACGATTCGGGATGCGGGGGAGTTTCGGAGGGTGGAGGGAAGGTGTTCGGTACGTAGGAAGGGATGTATGTATGTATAGAGTGAGAAACCGAAGTCCCGAGGCGACTCGGCAAGCGAAAAAGAGAGAGAAAACCGGAAAGGAAGGAACTGCAGACAGGAAACGATGGGGGAAATCAAGCTGAGTATTTGGGAAGTGCTACGGGTCTCTTTTATACTACGCTACGTTCCTAGTGCTATACTGCTTAATCCGTGCGTTATGAGTTCGTACCGGGGCTGAAGCGCTGCCTCCGAGTCGTGTTCGGGACGCGACTTGTGATGTAGCCACGTGTTGAGGCGTGATCGCGCTGCGTGCCGCCGACATGCGGTGAGGCGGGTGCGTGCCGAGCTGCCGTATCGGTGGGACTATGAGCCGGGGGGCGTGTTCGTTTGCTTAGGTCGGCACGTGTTGATGCGATGTCAGCCGTGTTTCGGATGTGAGCTCCGGGCGTCCTGCCGGTGATGCTGTGAACACGTTTTGATGATCTTACGTGTTTTGGCGATGGAGTCCTCGGAGTGCGAGTGCGAGATGCGGAGGGAGGCTCGAAGTGCGGCGGATGCGGATGCGGATGCGGTACTTCGAAGTGCGGCGAATGCGGATGCGGAAATGGACTCGAAATGCGGCGAATGCGGATGCGGAAATGGACTCGAAGCGCGGCGGATGCGGATGCGGAAAGGGACTCGAAATGCGGCGGATGCGGATGCGGAAAGGGACTCGAAATGCGGCGGATGCGGATGCGGAAGGGACTCGGAATGCGGCGGATGGGATGCGGAAAAGGGCTCGAAGTGCGGCGGATGTGGATGTGGAAGAGAAACTCGAAATGCGGCGGATGTGGATGTGGAACGGGACTCGAAATGCGATGGATGCGGAAATGGAAAGGGGAATCGGAATGCGGTAGATGCGGAATCGAAACGGAACTCGGAATGCGGAAGATACTTCGAGAGTCGGCGGGTGCGGGAGATGATGTAGTGCGCCGGCTAACCTCCGGTGCGTCGGATATTCGTTGTGTATGGCCTAGAGCATGCTCAGGCTCTACAACGCCATCTCCCCCGGCGAGCGCGGCATAGAGATTGGCCAGACGGGCTTCGCGGGAAAGGGCTGCTCGAGCTCTAGGCATCGCAGATTCAAGGTGATGGGAGCTGGGGGAAGTCAAAGAAAGAGGGACGATAAGGGCAGTAAGTTAGTGAATGGACTCACATGCTCACGCCGCGGGATCTTACCGGGCACTAAATGTTTATCTGTGCGTGTATGTATGGGGGCTATAGCTACAATAGGGTCCTATTTTTGCAATCCCAAATGAATGTGATCCCGGGACATTTGCTTCCGGGTGGCATTTCAAATGCTTGCTTCCGCTGAGTCTAGACTTGTGCACGCCATGCCCTCATGCCCGCAGGTCAGGCGGCTTGAACAAACCATCAATCAACAACCCCATCTCATCCAACTACCATCCGCCATGGCTGGGCAATATGATGATCCATTCGCTGCCTTGATTAATCTAATGCAACTATGGCCACACGACTCCACAAGCGAACTACACAAACACATCAAAGTGACAGGCTCCGCCGGCTTCAGTATCACTGAACCTCAGCACGGACCTGTCAAAGAAATCTGGCTAGAGTCCATGATCGATGGAAAGCAGGCTACACTAGCGAAGTTTCCGCCCAAGTACAAAGGCGGGCTGTTCGTCATTATGTGAAAGTGGGATTATTTCCATCGCATCTACACACTTCTGAAAGACTTGGACGTCCAAGATTGTCCGGAAAAGGTCCTATGGAAGGCCGATTTGATGGATTCCTGGGGGCGTACAATCCTCTTCATTGAGCATGTCTTGGAGGCCGCTATCCAGTGGTACAGAAGCCCCAACCATGATGGGAGTATCTGCCATGTCCTTCGCGTTTTCTTGGCACAGGAACGGATCGACACGAATCATACCCCCACAAAAACCCGTAGGTACAACATCGCACCCGACGACGAAACTGCACTACTTCTCTGTAAGGGCTCTACCCATCACAATTGAGCCACACTGACTCCCTGAACACTCCCAGCACGACATGAGTGGCAGAAGGCTGACAGGATGGACGGTACACGCTTGTGGCTCTTCTCTGTCTCGGAGTCTGCAGCCATCGCAGATGTACAGCATATGATTGAGATGGATCGTCCAGCCTCCATGAAGGTGAGCCCAGCAATTCCCTGAGAGCTTTTGAGCATTGTCGTCTGACACCGCATCAGCCATTCAGTCCGACGGCTGCCGACGTGAGAAAGGCCTCCGCTCTGTGGACCAAGCTCGCAAATAGGCAGATGGAAGATGTAGAACGGCTGGGGGAGGAGCAGGCCGAGATTGACAGGATGATTGAGGATGCTCCCAATTCCGCTACCCCTGCTGCTAGTTCCAGGCAGTCATCGCAGCAGATGGACATGCACGTGGACCCATGGGACTCGCCGTTGCCCCGTGTTGCCAAAGCCGAGGGAAAGCGGGTAAGTGGGACCCCTAATTTATCAGGTGCTCTCAACTCACTAGTTTCACTCAGAAGCGGTTGTCGGAGGTATGTCCCTGCTTTGTGGGCTGACCCCTTGTTCTTATATGTAATGTAGGAGCCCGAGCGCGCTGGTAAAAAGCGAGCACAGGTGTGACCTATGCTAGATCCTATCACATAAATCACTAACACACCATGCAGCTGTATGTTGGTGCCCGCGAACAGGTACCACATATCATTGATCTTTCCTCCACCTCGACTGACGCCTTTATCAGGCAGGTGGTATTCCCAAAGAACGATACCTTCCTTCTTCCTTTGCATATAGACGCCCTTCAAACAAAGCTGGCTCATCCTCTAAACGTAGGCGCAACAGCTGCTTCCTCGAGGACGAAGAGGGGGAAGACAATATGGGCGAGGTACTCATATTTTGCCATTGGTATGTATGTACTTACGCTCAGCACGCTATCTAGGATTTTGAAAAGGACCGTTACCTGAGCGGACTGCCTTCTTTCTACGAATCACCTGAGGAGGCGATCGAGGTGGACTTCTGGACGGCGTTCATCCCGTTTATGTGCGACTAGATCATTGATGCGCTGGCCGTTTCGAAAGATCGGAATCCATCGATGCCATCGGACAGGTGCACACTGTCTGCATATGTACTTGCCACGTCTCTCATAGCTCTGTCTTGTGTAGGGATCTAGCCACATGCACCTTGGTTTGCCGAAATTGGGTTCCACGCAGTCAATCACATCAGTTCAAATCACTGGATTTTACCACTCGTTCCTGCTGGCGTCGTCTGTCGCCATTCATGGAACTTCTCTCATCTTCGCATGGGATGATTGCACCATACATGCAGCAGGTTGCGGTGGCCTTTGACAATGGGCACATACTGATGCCTGACACAGTCTTCCTGCGTATAGGTGCTCTCTACGCGTTAAAATCGATCATTCTCAAAGGGATTGCCCAGTTTGGAGTATATGATATCCCCCGCATGATGGACACTATGATTATCCTTGGGTCACTGACCAAGCTCACTTGCTTGGATCTATCCCAACTTACATTGGACTCATTCAGCCAGCTGCGCGATATCGTGACGGCCTGTCATGGCCTGGAGAGGCTTTACCTGGACGCTGTGATGCAACATCCTGCACCATCCGACCCACCCAACGCAGAGCACCAGTCGTCGCCCTGGCCGCCACTGCGACTATTGAAAATAGTAAACTGTGATTTTGACGAAGATTTATTCGACTGGGTGGGGGCGAGCCCATCCCCAGTACACCTTGAATCCCTTTGCATCGGTTTCCCCACGATCCTTGAGCGGCAAGCCGCACTCGGACGTCTGCTGCACGTGCTCGGCCCATCCTTACGGGAGCTATCTATTCACCGTGTGGGCAGATATCGCCACGATCAAGGCGAGTCGGTTATTCTAACATAACTAATGCACGGTGACTTATACATGTGAAATTTAGTGTATTCATTCGAACACATCAACCTGCAACACTGCAGTAGGCTGGAGGTGCTGACATTATCACGTTGCACTCCGTCAATCCTTCGGCGCAATGCTCTCGCCATTATCGATCAAGTTTTATCCAGCCACTTTTGCAAGTTCAATATCTCGCTTTTAAGCCATCAGATACAGATAGACGCTCTGCTAGCTGAAAATCGGCCACAGCTCGCCGCTGTAGACGTGTGATTGCAAGAACCCAACTTTGACAACCTGGAAAGGCTCACCATAGGTTTGCCACCAGACATCGTCAATTCAATACAGGAGTTTTTTCCTCGCACCGCCGCGCGAGATCTTCTGTGTGTAATGAGTATTGACGAAATAGAGGAGTTGCCGGCCTTTATCAACGGACAGGGGAGTTTGTGAAATGTAGAGTTCCTAATTGTACACTTCATAGTCTGCGGTAGTTGGCCAAGCGCCATGAATTTATTGTATGCGTGTGGCTATGGGCGGGATCGTATGTGTGTCTAAGAGATGGCCTTCACCATGGCCCTCAGCTGAGCCAGAGCCCCTGCCCGGTATATCTCTCTGCCCTTCTCATCGCCCTCTCTTGCCATCAACTCCCCAGTAGGCACGTCATGCGGGTTGTGGACCCATCCATGGGCACAAGTGTTCACGTACAAGGGCACATGAACCACATGGCTGTTCTGGTGATTGCGCTGGGCCATATTGACATTGACCATAATCTCGACGACTGCCTGCGTCCGCAGGATCCTACGCCCAGCCATTCTCTGCATCCTAAAGCGAGCATTCCATCCCTTGGTGGTCTCTTCGTGATGCAGATCTGCACGTCGTTATTTTTCTTCGATATCAACCCGACATGTGAGGCCGCGGAGGCTGGAGCGCTTCTTGGGCATCTCCACGAAGATGTCCCAAAAGAGGTACTGTGTGGCGGGATCCAAATTTTGCATGCCCGCGATGACGGCGAGTAATGCAAAGGCATCTGGCAGTTTCGCGAGGGTGCCCCACATGTACTCCAATGTGCTATGGCCGGGCTGTCGGGGCACTATGGTTTCGGTGGCGACCCATCGGCAGTCGTATTTATGGTAACACCAGTCATTCACTTGACACCGCCGCGACTGAATGGCAGCCGTGAGCCAACGATAAAGGTGCACGGAAGAAATGAGTACATACACAATAAAGAGTCAATTTGCATGTACTGCAACGCTGGAGGTGCTGGTCATCCCTATCGCAATAGTGGCAGAATCGGTCCATGTTGGCAAGAGTGGAAAAGCGGCGAGACGTGGGGCTAATAATGCAACAGTCGAGCGAGGGCAATGGTGCATATGTGGCCATCGAATAGACATAGCGCTTTGCCTTCCGTGGTGTTCAAGTTGGGCTGTCGTAGTAGGCTTTAGAGTGGTCGGAGAACTTGCATGGCATTGGAGTGTGGTAAAGGCTAATGGAGATGTGCAAGGCCATGTGATGTCCGTATAGCGATGCTGGCCCCTGAGGACAGCCGCGTTCTGCCCACGTGTTAATATTCTCAGGAGTCTCGTTTCCATACCTGCTCAATCCTCCTGCGCAATCTATCCCATATCAGTTCTTATTATTTCGTTGCATAACGCAGATGTCAACAGCGAATCCTGCCTAGATGAGCCTAAAACCCGGACTGATGACAATGTGTACTACGGCTTCGAATATACGCTTCTTGCAACAGATAGCTCTTAGTGTGTCCGCCTGGTGTCGACAGCTCGCTGAATTTCTACAGCTATTTGCTGTTATCCTCTGATCTCGACGACGCCCACGTCTCCGATGCCTTTCCAGTCACTACCTAACGAAATGATGTGCAAGATATTCATCGAAGCCAATCATACGAGTCCTTTCTGCCTTCCTAATGCCCTCAGCATCCCTCTTGTTGTTACGCTTGTTTGCCTGCGGTGGCAGACCGTTGCCCTCGCCTGCCAGCCGCTATGGTCATTTTATATCATTAAAGGTCCGGAACTGCTACGCAATGGGCGCCTGTACCTTGAGCGAGCAGGAAATGCAGGTGTTCACATCCTGGCGCCCTATCATATCGCGCCTCCTAATCCCGAGGTATACAACCTCCTGACTCAACACACAGTACATCGACCACTGTCTCTTCACGGCGCCTCATTCATTCTCCTTTGCAGGGCCCCGTAACAATCAGTATTTGTGATGTGTGGATCCGCTGTCCATTTCAAATGCACCTGACTGGCTTGTCCATCAACGCCGCCGCCGCCGCCGCTCCCCTACACAACATCACCGTGCATCCCAGTTTTTTTTCCACCCATGCTGCGCTGTATCACGTCACCCGCCTTACACTCACCAGTGTCGACACAACTCTTGTCAGTCAATTCATCAACTTGATGCCTGCCATCACGCACTTGACCGTCGTTCCGTCTATTACTCAGGCAGTCGTCCCCGAACCGCCGATAGCCGAGATCATCATGGCCCATCTGGTACATCTCTCTCTCGTTCCATCACCACACGATCAGTTTTACGCTGCGATTGTCACACCCAATCTATCTGGCCTCAAGCTCGATGCTGGGCCAGGCTCAGGCACGGTGCTTGTCAGATTCCGAAAGCATATATCCCAAATCTCCAGCCTCCATGTAGCTGTAAGACCCTGCCGGCGATCTGCAATGCAGCGACGAAAGTAGTCTAGTAACGAAGTTATATTGTGAACATAAGAAACGGAAAACATACTGCATACCTAGTAACGAAGAGAATAAATCTAACGAGACGACGTTGCCTCCGAGTTCCTCACCGTTCAGCTGCCGCTGGACCACGCAATGTTNCCTAACCACCACCAAGGTCGCCTACTACTGTAGTTCGCCTACTAGGAGCTCGAGATGGTGCTAAGCTATGGCCGGCCTGTGGGGCCGGTCAGAGCTTGCGAGCTCGAGTAGAGGGCGTTAATGGTGACCGGGGCGTAGAGGCTTAAGCAGTTGGCCATGCAGCTGCCGACGCTAGAAACAGTTGCGTGCTTCCGGGCCGCCGCGTTTGGCATGCCTGGCGAAGTCGGCAACCTTCAGGGCCTCCCGGGCACCGTCGTGCAGAGCTGTCTAATGGAGCCGGGCGAGGGTCTTACGCCGCCCAAGCTGTACTAAGTCCAGCAAACGCTGTTCAGGTGGTTCGCGCGCGTAAAGGAGCTCCGGGCAAGGTGCCTGAGCCGGCTCTGCTACACGTTAAATAAGTACGCGTCCCAGACCAGCGTTGTACCATGGGGCGCCTTCCATCAGAGGTTGGCGCCGGGTGTTAAACGCCGAGCGAAGTGCCGCGTCTAGATGTTCGCGTACCCCTAGTTTGCTCGGGAATCGTGCCGCGTGGTGGGCGTCTGGCTGCCCGTCTGTCTCGCGTACTTGGTCCTCGACCTTCGCATGGAGGCCTACAAGCAGAGTAAAATGGTCCTGCTAACCGAGCTGACCGAGGGCAAGCGGCTCAAGCGCATGTTGTTGGCGCTCTCGAGGCGGTAGCCCTACAGGGGCAAGATGCGGTTGATACCCATGTTAGGATCAAAGTGATAGCTGGGCCAGTTGAGGGGCAGCCATGGCTTTCGGCTGCTTGCGGACCTGGCGGAGGTACTTCACGTCCTTCTGGAGTTTCGCTACGACCTTGAGTGCCGTGTTGCCTACTTCGCTAAGGTGCTGGCCACCCATCTGCTTAGGGGCCTGACCTAGCGGCCTCTAAGTCACAAGTAACTCGCCCGCCTGAACTTCAGCCACGCCGGCTCGCGTTTCGAGCTAAAGTTCGCAAAGCCGGGCAAGGCGTAGTGGCTCTTTAATAGCCTCTGGCGCATGGCACAGCGTGAAGGCCAAAGCACCCGGTAAGTGCTGCAAAAGGTGCAGAGGACAAACCAAGGGCGGAGCCTCCTATGCTAGTAGCCGGCCTTTGTTCTTGGCGGCCGGCCCTAGCTTGACCTCTCACCACACCTCATACTCCACCTGGCTCATAACTTCAGCTCCTTCTCTCGCCCACCTCACCTCATAAACCAAGCTACCCTCCCCATGTCTCTCTACCTCCTATGAACCCTCGGCCACATGTTAGACCTCCTCGCACGTGGCAACCGGGACCGCCTTAAAAGCCGGCGCCTCCGCCGCCCCTTCTGCGCCTTGCGCTCCTTCTTCCGCCGCCCGTCCTTCGCTATCCCACCGTGCCCGGAATTTGCTTCTGCCTCTAAAGAAACCCGACCTGGCCCACAATACTATACCCTACGTCTCCAAGCCTAAGCGCAATAAAGCCGGCCTACAAGCTGTTTGGCCGGCCTGGCCGGCGAGCGTTTTCGCCGGCCCGCGCGTTGCTTTCGCCGGCGAGCGCTTTCGCCGGCCACGCGTTTGTGCCGGCTCGCAAGCTAGCCGGCCAGTCCCCGATAAGGCGTAGCCTGCTAGAATATAGAATGACCTTTTGAAGAGCAAGAGCAAGA
>KV417696.1:127565-145959 GCA_001630335.1 Athelia psychrophila
CCTCGTCGATAGTGGTGTACTTCGGCTGCATGTTGAGCAAACGTGTCGCCGCCACCACCGATAACCCCGCCTTGAAGCGGTCCAGAACCAGATCGGAGCTCCGATCGCCGGGTGCGAGGTCGAGGATGATGGCCTTGGCCTCGTTGCAATACACCGATATCGACCGATTACCCATGCTAAGGGAGTGGAGCGCTTTGTGGGCGTCCGCGGCGCGGTCGCGCGAGCAGAACATGGTGCGGAAGCCGGCGATCCAGAGATCGAAATTGTACCGGGCGGGGGCGAAAGACTGGGAATGCATGATGTTAGACGACCACATTGCCGCGGTACCGGTGAGGAAACCCTGGGACCACAAAATCTTCGTCGCATCGCTCGCAAACGTCTCAAATTGAACCGCATTGCCGATCGCCGTCGCAAACTCCTCCGCACTGCTCTGCGTTCCGCCATCGCACTTCTCCGGGGCCGCCGGGTGTGGTCCGCGCCCCGATCCCGTCGATCTCGCCGCCAGCGACATGACCGAATCGATTCGCTGCTCTAGCGCCGAGTAATCCGCTGATACCGCCGTGTAAGCCGCCCCGATCGACACGTTGGAGTCTTTTAAGCGCTGGACCTCGGCGCCGAACGCCTGTATAAGGTTATCGTAGACCTGTGCGAAGATCTGGTCGTACACCGATGTTGCTACGGCCGTGATGTCCTGCGACCAATCGGCGGACGGCTGGAACGCCGTGGGCACCGTCGGAGGTTCGCTGGGGTGAAAGTAACGAAGAGAATAAATCTAAAGAACGAGAACGAGAAGTTTTCCAGTAAGATATAAGATCGTCCGATGCGGAATAGCCCCTGACCGGCCAATCGAACGCTCGGCCGTGTTTGCGCACCGGCCGCTCTCGCGAGCGGCCGCTTTCGTTGCGCGCCCGGCCGCTTTTGCGAGCGGCCGGTCCGGCCGGTTTGTCGAACATCCGGCCGAAATAACGCGAATCCGAACCTCTGCATCCCATATCATAACAGTAGCCGGTGACATACACCTAGTCGATCTCACTTTTAGTCACT
Organism: Athelia psychrophila; assembly: GCA_001630335.1. Classification (NCBI taxonomy): domain Eukaryota; kingdom Fungi; phylum Basidiomycota; class Agaricomycetes; order Atheliales; family Atheliaceae; genus Athelia; species Athelia psychrophila. The sequence continues at coordinate 128,610 of KV417696.1, forward strand.
TTGTGAGCACGGACAGCTTGACGCTGTTGCGCTTGGACGTCTTCACTGATGTCTCTCCAGGCGGCAGGGACCATCCCCAGGAGGTTCTAGCCCTGATGCAGCGAAATCCTGCCGTGCTTCCCAATGTACGTGAGCTGCAAACCAACAGAGTGTGGACATGAGCGGCACTGGAAATATTGGGAACTCTGCGGCAACCACATTTGACATTGACCATATTCATCGTATGTCGCTCTGGGGACCACCCTATCGCCGGAAAACAGCGCATCGAGCTCCTCTGCGAGATGCGGATTGTACGCGTGGTCCGCCAAATTAGGAACTGGCCGTAAACAGGTATGCTTCTGCGAGATCTCCCTGTACATCTCACTGACGGTAAAGCACAGAAACACCGAACGAGCTCATTGATGTATCATTTCTTGTACTCGCAGTGTTGATACTGCATCAAATGATAATGGAAAATCCCCCCTTGTGCATGTTGTCATCGGGGAGCAAACTGATGTTAGTGATTGCCAGACATGATGCCAAGGTGGACCCTCAAACGTGTAAACCATGTACTTAATGTGGACATTAGAAGTGCAGGTGCTCCGCGCGCGTCGAATAGACTATTCACTTCTTTTTTTCGCACATCATCTATGATAATTGTCTTATTGAGTGAACTATATTAATTGATTTGACCTACCCGCAGGATTTGAATTTTTAGACCTGTGCAGACAGTAGGTTATGCGGGCCCTATCCACCAATGAATGAGCAGTGCCCAGGTTCTCACACTGGGGACAGTGGGCCGTTGCAAGTGTGGCAGATAGCAGTCCGCCTTACCACAGGGCTCTGGGTATCCTCAATAAGTATATGCAGTCTGAACATATGTAGGAAATTTCCTTCATCCTCCGGTCTCTTCTCTCTTTCCATTCTTGCCAAGTTATTTGCCTATCTCCAGGCCCTTTGCTCCTGCTCTGAATCACACTTCTGCTCACCTCCTGCTTAACTCTCCCTCTGTCTCTACCTCTACCCCTTCGGGCCAGGTCTCTTAAACCTTATTACCTTCGGGTTGCACACTGGCCGAGTGTCAGCCTATGGACTATCCCTACTGTAGCTCATTTGTTTTCACATCTCTCCCCATCTCCAGTGCCCAGTCTCAACCAAACACCACCTCTAGCATTCTACCAGACCTGTACCAAATCTGTTCATTTGTCTGCCACTTTCCTACCTGATCCCTTTGGCTTCATACTGCATCTCTTTGGTTTCATAACATGTTTCTCTGGTCATGTACCTTATTGTACCACTGTCTCTCTCTGCGGAAAGATGTAGACTGTGCTCTAGTGCTCCCAGATATGTGATTCAAGACCGCTGTAGAGCATGTGCATGCTCTAGGTAGCGCATTCGGGGTTTCGGAGCATTCTGGAGCTACCCGACATCCTTCCCCGTTGTCCAGTTCCCAGGTCCGAGGTGTTTCCTGTACATCCGAGGTTTTCAATGCTTGTCCGAGGTTTTCTGCACGTGACCGAGGTTTTCCGTCCGCGACCGAGGTTTCCGGACCGAGCCCGAGCCCCCATCCGTAGGTACGACTCCCTATCACCCTCGGTTCGAACTCCCAACACCCCCGACACTTTCCTTGCGCTCTCCATTCCTGTCCGACGTTTTCCGGAGGTGACCGATGTTTCGATCCCGTCAGCCCGGACCGTCCGAGTCCCGCCGAGGTTTCTGAGGCCCGGACACCCCGCCCGAGCTCGGCTATCGCATTACCCAGCACACGAGGTATCACCGCATGCATCGGCACATCAGCAGGAACTGCAACAGAATGATTCCGGGAACGGACTGGAGTTTGTTTCTTTTGTTACGGATAGATACACAAGGCGGGTTGCAGGCACGAGCTCCGGACCGGTCAGTATTGATGTAGAATATGCTTCAGACACGCCCTCCTTACCTTACAATACATATACGACCTTAGGTCGTCACAAATAATCACCTTGGTTTTCCCTCTAAATTGTGTGCATCGTGTTTCTGTGTCCCGGACCTTTCTATTGTGTCTGTGCGTGTTCCTGTGTGTTTCGGCGAGGACATATCTGAAATGGAAAGTCCAGCACTCCGGCACTCCGGCAATTCGGCGTTGTAGCTGTAGGGTTGTGTTTCGGCGTCAGTATTCGCAGCTAAGTATCTGCTCCTCGTGTTTATCGTCCATCGCACCATAAGTTATCACCGTCCTTCTCTTCCTGTTATGACACTGTATATAATATTTCATTATCACAGGCGGCGAGAAGAGAATTAGTGAAAAGAGCGGGCATTGGTAAGACTGGTAAGGCTGAGAGTCCTGGCGCGCCAGTTCTCTGCTCACCTCTGCAGTAACTGGCCTAGAGATATTTGTATATATTCTTTGCATCATTGACATATTACTCTAACTATGATTCGTCCATTCAGCACAAATTTCTTGAACGCGACGCGATAACAGCCGAAACCGAGAACTGAGAACTGTGCCAGCCGCCTCATGTGATGGCGATCGCCGGACTGCCGGACTGCCAAAGTGCCGGACTTTCTAAATCAGAGACTTCCTGGTTTCGGCGTGTTACTACCTTCATTCCGAGCCCCGGACCGAGTCCCTTCGAACCGGACCGCCTCACGATCGCTTCGCTCCGTGTTGTGCACCAAGCCGACCGAGTTTACCGTCGTTTTCCTTTCTCTCTCTGTGTTTCTCCGTCCGCCGGACCCCGGTTTCTCATCGTAGCCCTCCGGACATCCCTTCCATTCGTTCCCCATCACATCTGTTCCCCATCCCCTTCATCCCACACCTCACCCCGTCTCAAACAGGACTCTCGGGTCAAACAGGCCTCCGAGTCTCCGGACCCGGACTCCGTCGCAAGCCTTTGGCTTGGTTAAGTGCAGTCCTCATCTCGGACACCCGCACACCACACTAAGAATCTCTACACCGCCCACCAAGTCTCCAGAATTTCTCCATTGACAAGGCCAGCCCCAGGTATGTAGCTAGGAGAAAATTTAGCAAAGCAGTCATCCCGATGACCCTAGACATGGAAAAGTCCAATAGTGCCAAGGATGTTGTGGTGGCCAGGTGATTGTAGATGAGGATTTGCTTTGAATTGCTCCACCAAAGGCATCCAGTACTGACACATGATATTGTAGTACCAAATCAACTGCTTGACGTTCTTCATGCAATATCTGCTTGCCTCACTGACAGCTATATCCATGTTCATGAATCTAGGCGAAATTATACAATTGTTCGCCATCACTATCACTGGAAAAATAGACCCTTACTTTTTACCTTTAGTAGGAACCAATTGAATTTAAAGGCCAAGAGAGCAGCAACTGTCATAACTGCTTGATCTCAATCACTGCCTTCAAATAATCTTGGTATAGGGACTCCATAACCATGAACACGTCTCCATTCATGAGATGGACATCATCTTGCGGGCACATCATTCTTGTCTGATTGGCAGAGAAGTTGCTATCCAGACAGATATCTCAAGAGTATTTGTATCTATAAGCACGTATCACATTAAATGTGCCACTCACTTATCAGGGTTGTCTTCTCAATTCAGCTGCAGTTTGAAACCATCCTGCGGGCATGTGGAGCAGAATTTTACCAACTTGCCTGGGCCAGGTTCCTTATTGGTGTAAGAGAACCCTGCTAGCTTTCTTAACTGCAGGGTATGCCTGTCTTGTAAAGTCCTCATAAGCTCCCAAATGTTAAAGGATAATGATGGCAGTGGAATAACATTATCATGGAAAAAGTGGCCAGACCTGGAATTGAAGCAGGGACCTCCTGATAGACGCTCAGAGATGCAACCAACTATACCATCCGGCCTTAGGAGACAGTAACCTTTAGGCTATACAAATAGCATGGACCTACAACTGACCACAATTTTTGTTCGTTGGGCATTGCAGGATACTATGTTGCCACTTGGGAAGTCCAGATTACTGGATGACATTCCCCAGTTTAACACTGATAGTGATTCTAGGAGTATCATTTTAGTGACGAAAGAATGTGCCCATTACTTTTCAACTACTCACCAGAACAGATTCAGGATCTAGAGGTGCAGTTATGTGTCGCAGGTGGTGCCAGAAATTGAGCACTAGTGTTTTACACTCTAGATTATCCATGTGAAGGTCGTCAGGCACTCAAAATGTGACGGCAGTTTCCACCTTCTCAAAGGAAGCAGGGGATAATCCAGCAGACATGTACTGCAAGTCTTGTGTCGCAGCTCTCAGACATTAACACAAGTGAACCGTCAGCAGGTGAACTCCTATTTGATCAACGAGCAACTTGTAGTTATGTTTCTGGTAGTGGGGGACACCAGATTTCCGGCTTGCATCAGAAGGGTAAATACTTGGGTCTTGCTTAGCACCTTCTAAGTCATCATCACCCAGTGGGGTGCTGCCTCACGATGTGCCGGTATTCTCAGACATTTCTGGATCCTCACAAGGCCTAGAAGTTTGTCTCTCTTGAAACTGGCAAAGTCATTATCTCTGAGTGAGCAGCTTTCAATAAAAGGAATTTTCATGGACTCAAAGACCAACACTTTGAAGGCCTGTCTGTCACTTTAAAAGCTGATGCTTTATCCACTTCACATTCTGTGGATTTAAGGGGAAGGCATGCTATGCTCTGGTTAGATAGATAATGATTAGTATATAGTCCTAGGAGTGACAGGAAGTTCACCAGCTTCCTGATTTCACTTCTAGGTGAGTTTATATGTTTTGACTTATAATTAATCAGCTTCCTGATTTCGCTTCTAGTTGTGTCTACACTGCCTCTGCCTATATGTCACATCACTGCAAAATCGTCATCCAGTTCCTATAGCCTTTAACAGGTTATGAGCCCCGAGCTCTAGACACTCTACAAGTTGCAAGCTCACCCTTTGCATTTTTTTGCGTTCCCTGCCACACTTCTGCTTGTGCTTGTACGCCTCTGGACGTACACTTTCCATCCTGCATCACCCTGCATCATCTTTCCACGCTTTACTGGGTTTAACCCTATAAAACATCGTCCAATCCATCTGTTACTTGCATTCCTACGTCCTGAGACGTTCGTCATCGCTACAGAAGCTTTACAACAACCTACGCATTCGCCTACACCGCATTTGCACTACCAAACACCCAACAAATTGCCAGCATAGTCTGCGCATTTTTTGCATCTCTTGTCTGAAGCCACTGCTGCTTCTGTTTGCACGTCTTCTGACGTCTGTCCTCGCTCCTGCCACACCGCTCAACTGTGTTTAACACCACAGAACTCCTTACAATGTTCTACACATTTTTCTACACCATCTGCACTACTCAAACTCGTATTTTGACACCATGTCATTACCATATGTTCCCTGTTTGACACTACACTCCAGTGGACCAACATTTAGCACACCGCTATCGCTTCCCCTGTGTCACTTACATCTCCCACTGTCACCGCCTTGATGGCGAACAACTCTATGCCTTCACCCACCGATTTAAATGTCTATTTCTAGAATGCAGACACTAAAGCCACAGCCAACATGACACCACATCATCATTGGCTGTGTGACTATCATCCACATCGTGTCCCAGTGGAGCTGGCAGACAGCAGAGAGGGAGGAATGTGTGTTACAAGTCCATAATTTATTATGGATTCTCGTTTCTGTACTGGGTTTCTGGCAGTCTTGCGTGCGCGGGACGCGATGTCGACTGCTCAAAAAGGAAATTATCTGAATTCCGATCTGATGTGCCAGTAATCTGACATTTTGACTGTGCTTCCCCTATGTTACATGATGCTGACCTGATGTATATTTTATTTTATGCCTCTTCATGTTATCTGTTAAATTTGAAGAGCAGCACAGGTGATTTGAATGTTTAATTACCAATGTGAAGTGGGTGGATGCTGCTCATCGGCAGTGATACATGATCCTTGACCCGGCTTCCAATCTGATATTTTGGTAAATGGTGTTCCTTTAATGTGGTATTGTATACCCAAGGTATTTAGGGTAGCATGAAGTCGCTTTCATCTATAATAAACCTCCAAGCAATTGTATATACCATTTAGCCTAGAAACATGTCAGTTATGGGTGTTCTGTACCATTCATTATTAGGTAGGCCAATATTAAATAAAGTGATGTACCTCCACCAGTACAGGTCAGATTAAGATCTACGAAGGCTTGTTTGGAAGGCTCAGATGTGGCACCTTGGGTGCCTATCAACTTGTGGTGCGCAAGTCAAATAAGCACCCATAAAACAATGAATCAACTTATGTAGTGCTAGTCCATTCATTAGGCACCAAAGTTCCTGCTTCAAAATTATCCTATGCATTTGTCAGCTGGGTCAGAACTACCTGAGTTACTGGCATTCTAAGGTCCAGATTATCAGATTTCCAATTTCCTCTTTTCTCAGTGGAAATCTCAAGCACACATGTTGCAATTTAGAATGTGTATGCTGTACAGACAAGGGTTACCTAGTCAAGGCAAAAGCTTTCATATGCAATAGCTAAAAGAGGTAGATGATATGCTACCCATTCATAGCTATGATAGATGGGATGGGATTTACCTTATTATACCCTGGCATCTAAATTGTAGTGTATGCATAGCACTTTATAAGCACAGATTTCTAAGCAGCGGATGATACATGGAGTGATGTAGGGACTCAGGTATTACTGAGTATATAGAAATACTGGTTGACCATTCTCCTTCACTTATGGTATTTATTTTGCTATAGCAGGCCAAATATCTAAGAAAATAAGTATAAATAACCCCTATCATACAGAGTAGGATCAAAGGTCCAGTATTTTTAGCTCAGGTACCCACATGAGTGCTCAAGGAACAGAAATGTGCATAAATAATAGGTAGCATCAATAAACAGATAGGCCCAGAGGTGGTAAGATGAGATAATTAGGGGTAAATGAGATAGGTAGAGATAACAATACTTTTAAGCTTGCACACACACTGTGCCCCACGAAATCACATCGCGCCTGTTGGCTAATTGGGAAAGGTGTGTGACAGAGGAGAATCAAGCATTGTGCACTTCAGCCTTGGCACTAGGCCAAGTTGATCTGGATTGCCAAGGGGAATGATTGGAGAGGATGGTAGGATAGATGAAGGGAATATGGAGGAGTGGGCAGAAGAAGAGAGAGGGGCACACATATAAATATTACTCACCTGAGGATAGACAAAGCTCTAAGAGTTTCCTCAAGATTCTAATGAAAGAAGTTAGCACAATCAGAGGCATTGTAAAGAAGGGCTGGAAAGTGCACCTGATCAAGGCAGCCTACAACTACATGTTCCAAGGACATGAGTACCCCAGTGCCAGTGACAAGGACAGAGGGCTACAAAATGGGAGCCAGAAAGCGGTCAGACAGTGAAGAAATAGTAACTAAAAAGCATATATAATGTGACTGGGTAACCCAGGAGGTGCAGTACACCATCTAGATATGTTGCCAGTATCTGAGCACCATTGTAGAGAGCAAAAGGGGAAAAACTTGCAGCCAGAAAAGCGGTCATAGAGTAGGCAGAAAGTGGGGAAAGAAAAGAGAAAGTTGTTGTTAAGGCTGTTTGACCACCAAATTCCATTACATAAATTTCTGATGGGTGATGAGCTGTCAAGGCTCCACTTCAGTCACTCCTCTCTGTACCCAAGCAAAGATGACCAAATGAACACTAGCACATGCCTCTACACTTTACTGGTCAAGTCGATCATAGTAGTTTTCAGAGATGGAATTGGGCCCGTGCTGCCCGAGATTATCTATTTCTGAGGATGGTAGTGGTGCATGATTCAAAGGCCCTGGGATGTATCCCTGACTCTGAGGCACGGCGGCGCCTGGATTGACGGTGAAATCAATATTGTGAGGCAAGCCGAAACCTTTCAGAGAAGTATCTGTGTTGAAACCCGGTGACCGTAACAGGTCATTAGACCATGACATGGCTCCAGCCCAAGTGTAGCAGTTTGATTTGGTAGCGGTAGCAGGGACGAGGAGGAGGGGGGGAAGAAGCAATTGTGACTACAACATTAGAATGATGATCATTCTCACTCAGTTTACAGTTACAACTTTAAAGCTACTAGTACATTAAGTCACCACAAACCTCATTGTATAAGGTTTACATAGCTACAGAAACCGACTTATAGGGGCTTGTTGACCAGTGACTGGTGACCACCAAACATGCGGAGTTCAAAAATACCCAGATTTAAAGTCCGTGCACAAGTGTGCACACTGTTTGTATGACACCACTTTCAAGTTGACCCTGAGGCCGATGATCATCTGAGTCGGCAGGGCAGAAATTGGGGCTTCAGCTGCTGCAGTGGTACTACTACTACTCAATGTGATGATGATTGCAGGGCGGATTATATTGCATGTGTTGATGTGTGCTTCACCCAGAAACACACCAAAAGCCATTCTGCTCAAGACCCTAACTATCACGACCAGCCATGATCTCATCATGATTCCTGCTTCAACACTGAAGAGGAGATCAAGGCCATGGAATGTGAGGTGGATTCCATTCAGACTTGTGGACTGCAGAAAGCAATGAATGAATGTGGCAACTCATTTGTGGCTGCCGACGAAAAGAGGGAGAAGACCAGCACACAATTTTTTGTTGACACCGGCTTGATGTCATTACTCTGCCTCCATGATTGATGTCTCTTTGCTGCGAACATGATCCACAATGGGGAACAGCAACACTATGTATTGGTGTTGCCGAAGGAGTTATTTGAGCATCTCCCACACAATGCTACCCTTGGCCTGCTTATGATATAGCCTGGCAGCTGAAGCGGAGTATGCTCAATTTCGGCTTTCTGTCAATGATTTTACCTCAGATAATATTCACAGTGTCTGTCTTTCACACATACAGTCATCAATGCATGTACAATAAGATAGATACACTATATCACATATCATGTATCAAGTTCCATTGCTATTGGTCAAGTATTACATGTGTAACAAATGATACACTGTTGAAATAACCATTGTTTGTGGACACACAGTTTGACATCGGTGAATTGCAAATTTGAACATACCATCTTGTGTGCCTCTTTGGGTGATTCCAAATATAAAAATTTCAAGAAGAACAGAAGAGAAATGAATTAGTGAGCTACAAGTGAAACATTGAAAACACCGAATTTTTTGAAAAATAAATAAATAAATCCCACGCCCGACCGTCAGCGACAGACGAGCATCTGTAGCCACGTGATCATTTCCAGAATTTTTTGTTGCAAAATTTGTAAGTTCAAAAAATATCATTTTATTTGAAATAACTAATTCTACTACAAATGGGCTATGTACATGTGCTACAGGGTGGTGAGAAACTGGTGCAGGAGTGGGAGCAGGCGTGGCAGGGGACCGGTGCAGGAGTGGCAGGCTGTGGGGGCTGGTGCAGGCGTGGGTGCGGATGCAGGTTGGTGGCGTTGGTTGTGCGGCGCGGGGACGTGTGAGTGTGGGTGTGAGCTGGTGTGGATGCAGGGTGGTGGGTGTGTGGGCTGGGCATGGGGATGCGCGTGCGTGGGCGTGGGCGTGTTGTTGTAACATGGGCAGGGAGCTGCTGCGGGAGCTGGGAGCTAGCGGAGAGTGGGTGTGGGCTGGCGCAGATGCAGGGCGGTGGGTGTGCAGGCATAGGTGTGGGTGTGTGGGCTGGGCATGGGGATGCGGGTGTGTGGGTGTGTGGGCATGGGCATGGGCGGACCGTTGCATGGGCGGACTGTTAGTGGGGATGGGTGCTGCTGCACCCATCTCCATCCACATGAAACACCTCTAAAAAAGCTGTTAGCAGGGGAAACACATATGTATGATATGTAAAAACTTACATATGGATGGCCCTAAGGCCATCCCACTTGATTCCGGGCAATCAGGGGTGGAGGAGAGAACATGGGGGAGCTGCCATGGTGGTGAGATGATGAGGAGGCCGCGCGTTTGGCCTTGCAATCGAGAACGACAAATGTTTTGCATTAGGAAATTATGTGGTTGAGCTCCGCCGCTCAGCTTTGTGCAAGCATCTATCTTCCTCACAGCCGTTAATACACCTCTCGGCCATCTATAAAACATATATATAATATATATCATGCTCCCCATATACTTACATTTATACTTAATGGATTGGAGCCAACGTAACAACTGAATTTAGCTCAAAGTCAATCAATAACTAGGAAAAGTGCTGGGTCACTGATCTCCAACAGCCCCTCCTGACCCAGTGCATCCTCAGGATTCAAAATCCTCTAAGGTGCAACTGATCGAATGGCTACTCCCATCCCTTCTCTGAATGCAACAACCTTGACTCTAGGCAGCTCCTTGGTCATGATATCAGCGATGTTGTCAACTCCAGGAATGTGCTTGGGTGTCATAGTCCCAAGTTCTATCTCATGTCTAAGCCAGTACCACTTGCGATCCAAGTGCTTCATACGTCCATGGTGCTCCGGATTCTTGGCTACATCGATGGCAGACTGATTGTCTACCAGCAGAGTTGATGGGGATTTAAATGAATAGCCAAATTCCTCCAAGAGCTGGCGCATCCAGCAGATCTCCTTGCCAGCATCAACAGCAGCAATGTACTCTGCTTCAGTGGTGGAATCGCATACAAGCACCTGCTGTTTAGACGACCAGCACACTGCTCCAGATCCCATAGTGACCACATATCCGCTGGTGCCATGGCCTTTGAAGCGCACAGACGACCAGTTTGCATCAGTGAAGGTTGTAAACATTTCTGAGTCGGATTTGGGATTGGGGGAGTAGGTGAGGACATTGTGCTTGGGGTCTTGCAGGTATCGCATGAGGTGCTTAACCGCTTGCCAGTGCTTAGGACTAGGATTCACATTAAAGCGTTCAAGGATTCCAACAGCATAAGAGATGTCAGGACGAGTGCATTGGGCCAGGTATTGCAAAGAACCAACTGCAGAGCGATATGGTATGTTCTGCATATATTGGACCTCTTCAAGCGTTGCTTGACCCATGTCTTTGTCAAGGGGAATGCTGGGATCGATGGGAGTGGAGACAGGGTTGCAATCAGCCATGTTGTAGCGCTTCAGGGTGTCCTCAATGTAGTGACGCTGTGAGAGCGAGATGGAGCGATTGGGACGATCCCTGAGTATCTCAATACCTAGGAGCAGAGTAGTTTCTCCCAGGTCACGGATTTCAAAGTGTTTCGCAAATTCAACCACAAAGTCGTCAAGGGCTTGCTTGTCTGATGAGGCAAGGGTCAAATCGTCGATGTACACAGGTATGATAGATCCTGACAGCACCCCTACGATAAATGTAGATGGAGTGCTCTGATTCCAATCGAGTAAAGCCCATTTCGACGAGTACAGCATGCAGCTTCTTGTTCCACTGACGTGAAGCTTGCTTTTGTCCTTTATGTTCTTATTGTGTAGCCTGGCGCAGAACCCATTCTGGTCCACGCTCCTAGGTATGTTTGTTCATGTTGCTCTCAATTGATTAGCTTCCTGATTTCGCTTCTAGTTGTGTCTAACTGCCGCTGCCTATTCAGTCATGTCGGTGGAATGTCGTCGATAGAGCGCAGGTGCAAGTGCTCAGGTGCAAGTTCTCTAATGACTGTCAATGGCAATGACTAGCTCGAATGCGCTGGGTCACTGATCTCCAACAAAGTGGGAGCAAAGACATCGCCATAGTCAAAGCCAGGACGCTGTGAGAAGCCCTGTGCGACGACTCTGCCCTTGTAGCGATCAATCAAACCATTGGGAAGGCATTTGGTTTTGAGTACCCATTTGCTCCCAATAGCTTTCTTGCCAGGAGGTAGCTTGACGCGTTCAAAGACTTCTTTGCCTAGCAGTGAGGCGTACTCGGAGCGCATAGCTTCAGCCCATTGCTCAGAGAAAGGCGATGCCATAGCCTCTGCAAAGGATAGAGGGTCTGGTTCGGTTTTGGATGCTGCTGCAAAGGCTTGGCCTGGTCCAATGTTCATTTCGTCTGCACTGCTGGTGTCTTCATCGCCTTCTTCATCATCCTCTTCATCTTCATCCTCATCCTCATCATCTTCTTCCTCTTCAACTTTCTCCTCTTCAACTATCTCCTCTTGCTCCTGTTCTTCTTCGCTTTTGACATCTTCCTGTGTAGGAGCTGATGCGGCTGGTGCGCCTCCCAGATCGAGTCCGAAATCGAAATCATTTGAACTGGTAGGTTTCTTGTAGCCAAAGAGATCCTCAAATGGATTTTCGTCGACAGGACCAGCAAGTGGGTCAGGTGAAGATGGTGGATCAGAGGCTGGACTTCGCTGTCCTGATGGCTGTGATGCGTGGTGGTAAATGCGCTCACGCGTAGGAGCAGTGGGTGGAGCAGCAGGAAATGTAGGGGGTGGAGTGCGAAGCAATGCTGGGTTGACAGCTGGTGGAGCAGGATCTGGTGATGGTGATGGTGCAGGACTACGATTTTTCGGGGGGGATGCAGGTGGTGCAGGTGGTGCAGGTGGTGCAGGAGCTGGTGCTTTCGCTGGAGCGACTGGTGTATTCTGAGGATTTAAATCAGGAGAGTCGTCAGAGTCGTCGCTGTCTATCCCCCCCAAATCCACAGAATGCGAAGTGGATAAAGCATCAGCTTCTAAAGCGAGAGACAGGCCTTCAAAATGTTGGCCCTTGAGTCCAGGAAAATTCCTTTCATCAAAATCCGCTCTTTCAGAGATAATAACCTTGCCAGTCTCAAGAGAGACGAATTTCCAGGCCTTGTAACCGTCAGGGTAGCCCATGAAGATGCCCTTTTCAAAATGCGGACCAAAAGCGGTACGCTTGTCCTTCTGCACATGAATATAAGCGAGGCATCCCCAGACCCTGAGGTGTCCAACCTGTGGTTTCTCTTTGTACCAGAGCTTGATGGAGGCTGAGGGACGACGATTTAAGACGTGGATAAATGCAGCAAGTGCTTCTCCCCAAAAGCGAGCAGGAAGGTTTGCCTGAGTTAACATGGCAGTAATTCCTTCTGCAACTGTCCTGTTGATTCGCTCTGCAACTCCGTTCTGCTGAGCGCGTTTTCGTGCGGTATGCTGCCTGGCAATACCACAGTCTGCACAGTAAGCGTCGAACTCCTTGGAGATATACTCCCCACCCTTGTCATCTCTCAAACCAGCGATTTTAATATTGAGCTGGTTCTCTGCCCATTCTTTGTAACGCTTAAAAGCAGCAAAAGCGTCGGACTTGAGCTTTAATGGCACAGCAGCTTTAAATTGAGTCTGGTCATCTGTGAAGGTGATCCAGTAGCGATGACCAGAGTGAGTAGGGCCTTTCAAGTCGGAATGGACAAGAGCGAGAGGACGTTTCGATTTGATGGAGACCTTGGCAACAATTTATTCCTCCATCCTGACGCTTACAGAGCGCAAGGGATTTGTTGCACACATTGAGAAAGGCTCTATCGCATTTTCTAGAGATGGGCAGACCCACATTACCACATTTATTACCACCAACAAAGTTGCATACCTGTCTGGCTCTGTTGAGCCTGTTCCTGAGTACGCTCACATCGCCTCTACACCCAGAATCGTGCTACAGGCCTTGCAATTAATTCCAGTGCAAACCCTGACCCCATTTGTGAGCCTTGTCTCGCTGGCAAGATGCATGCCAATCCTTTTCCATCCTCCTGCATCAAATCGAAGCGACCTCTCGCTCTTGTCCATTCAGACTTGAAAGGCCCTCTACCTCGCACTCACTCTGGTCACCGCTACTGGATCACCTTCACAGATGACCAGACTCAATTTAAAGCTGCTGTACCTTTGAAACTCAAGTCCGACGCTTTTGTTGCATTTAAGCGTTACAAAGAATGGGCAGAGAACCAGCTCAACATTAAAATCGCTAGTTTGAGAGATGACAAGGGTGGGGAGTATAGTAATTCCTTCAGCAACTGGCCTGTTGATTCGCTCTGTAACGCTGTTCTGCTGAGCACATTTTCGTGGGGTATGCTGCCTGGCAATACCACAGTCTGCGCAGTAAGCGTCGAATTCCTTGGAGATATACTCCCCACCCTTGTCATCTCTCAAACCAGCGATTTTAATATTGAGCTTGTTAAAGGCTATAGGAACAGAACGACGACGTTGCAGTGACGTGACGTATAGGCAGAGGCAGTTAGACACAACTAGAAGCGAAATCAGGAAGCTCATCAATTGAGAGTAAATGAACAAACATACCTAGAAGCGAAATCAGGAAGCTGGTGAACTTCCTGTCGCTCCTAGGACTATATACTAATCGTTATCTATCTAACCGGAGTATAGCGAAGGTCCGAGACAATAGGAACAATAGGAACAAAGATAACGAGACACAAGACGTAAAGAACAAAAGGAACAATAAGACATAAGAACAATAAGATGTCAGAACAATAAGATGTAACTATCAATCAGGTATCTGTCAAACTCTATAATAACTGTCAATTAATGACTAGTGAAAGCGCTGGGTCACTGATCTCCAACACGATTGGGACGATCCCTGAGGATCTCAATGCCCAGGAGCAATGCAGTGTCTCCCAGGTCACGGATTTCGAAGTGTTTCGCAAATTCAAGCACAAAGTCGTCAAGGGCTTGCTTGTCTGATGAGGCAAGAGTCAAATCGTCGATATACACAGGTATGATGATCCTCACAGCACCCCTACGATAAATGTAGATGGAGTGTTCTGATTCCAATCGAGTAAAGCCCATTTCGACGAGTACAGCATGCAGCTTCTTGTTCCACTGACGCGAAGCTTGCTTAAGACCATAAAGTATAAATCTGTTACGTTACCTCTGAAAGGGTTCCAGACCATGTACGTCCTGTAGTGACTTACGCTCAACTGCTCTGCCAAAAGGTAACTATTGTCCTAATTTATGTGTTCACGGTTAAGGTCTTGACATATGGTGTGCGAAAGGAGGGAGAGATGACAGACGGTCGAGATGACCTTGCGCTACGCCTGCTATCAGTGCGTCGGTTACTGCTACACCACAGTATAATCGTCACCGAGGACACAGACGTAAGGTCGCTATTCGCAAATCTCGCCAAACTCTACCATCTCTCAATGAACGGTGACTTCGCAGTCTGCTACGTCCGTCACATCTACTACGACGACGACGCTGCAACCGGACGACCCGCTACCTCCGCCGACCAAACTTGGTCCCTCCTGCACCCGGTCACTTCAGTCCCAACTCCTTTGTGGACAGACTTCTCACTGGTTGTAGAAAGAACACCTTTCACGTCATCTTACAAAACTTACCTCCAAAGCGAAACCAGTTCCGTCGTAACCGGAATCGCTGCAAACGTCGCAGCAGACACGCGGACGCTGCAACGTGAAGAAGACACACCTTCCGTCGGTGTTCTAGCCGAAAGAACTCGAACAGACACTCGTAGTTCCAACTTCGCTTACAACGCTTGAGCAGTCCGTCTCGCGCTTACTCGCGGTACGTGACATCGAGTCGTAGCTCTAGTAGCTCTCTCTTCCACCTTCCTGCTTCTAAAAATTAGTTTACCTGTCGGACGAGACACGCGTACTATTCTCGCCAGTCTCAAAGTAGTCCGACAAAGGACTACCTCTTGTTCAGCAGTATTCGCAACATCGCTAACGGTCCCACGCCCGCTGTCTATACTTCGCGTGTTGTGTCCTTTGCTGCTCTGTGTCTGCTATTTGAGCATTTGAGCTTACACTCGTGTGTGTGCTTCCCCCCTTCCATTCAACAATAACACTACACTATATTCCAGCGAATTCACATTCCTTACTTACCCTCTCCAGGCCTTACACAGACTGTACTCAAGATGTGTACATACTTGGCCAGGCCTTCGGCCACTTCGCTATATGCTGTCTTATACATTCATTTGTTACTTTACAGACTTTATTCGCCATTCGCCGTGTAACGTTCACGTACGTCTAGTTAGGGACTTGTTATTCACTAACATTATCGTCTAAGTACTCCACTATACCAGGCCGATTCACAAGGCGTACGCTTTTACAGCCATTCAGACATTATAGGGTCATGTAGTATGTACAAATCTTTCACAGACATACCTAGGCCTACACAACCGCCGTATCGCCGTCTGAGCCTCCACAGAGACCATGTATACTGTGCAGCATGTCTATCGGAGCCTACCACACCTACGCGGAGCCTACACACCGCCTTCCTTTCTCTTATACTATGCTTCCACCATCGTTCAGTCCCTCAGCCTACCTCGGACATTATGTATCCTTACACAGGACGCTATGGGTCTCGTACAGGTACGAGATGTTGTACGTCTTTTGGAGACAGTGTCCGTTTTTTTTAGGAACCCGTACGTACACTGTGGGGTCTGGACCCTTGACGTGTTACCCCTCCCTACAACCCATCGAGGCCTTACGAGACTTTAGGACTTTCGTGATGGATCTCGTACGTTTCACTACTCAGTGTCACCACATACATCTTCAGACAACTACAAACCACGAACCACGTGTATTCATATGACTGTTTACTCAGTATACCCCCGTTTGATATACTATACTCTCACGACAGGTTCACAACATGATACGTCTCCCGTTGAGTACTGTGATACCATCAGTGTTAAGTTATGGGATCAAAAGGAGATTTTCCCACACGTCACACACAGAGTCGTAGTGTCCAAAGGGTCGAAAGGTGACACAGGCCCATGCAAGGACACACAAAACCGTACTTAAAGGACAACAAAGGGACTGAGAGAGTAACAAAGACATAGGTGGTCTGAGAACAGAGAACAGAATCGTGAGACCCGGAGGAGAAACCGGTCACGACAAGGGTAGAGTCTACAGACATGTGGAGTGGATCTTGCCAAGATGAGATGTGACAACCGGTCCTAAGTAGATCTATCGTGGACTTACAACGAAAATAGGGTGTCTTCCCTGGAACAGATCATATGATCATTTTATACCATACTATGACTTTACGAATCCATCCTTTCCACATCCATTTGTTTATCTAAACCATGTCCAGACCACCCTACACCATATCTTTTTATTTCCTTCCGTCTATACTTACCTTACGATCCCCAACAAAACTCAACTCTGACCCGTGGTTTCTACCCCTCTCTACACTTCTACTTACACGACCTCGTAAAAATCTCTATCGAGCATCCGACTGTGAACCGGTCACACGTTGGGTTGCCATTATTCCAAATTCTCTGGACCGAGTTTCCCACCACCCATCCCTCCCCCTAACACCAAGTTCGTCCTCCGCTCGTCTTCACCCTAGGTCCCGCCCTCGTTTCCCGGGCCTCCATCTATTTACTGAACCACTCTTCCCTTTCTCTCTTCTCGGACCTCTTACTTCTTTTTAAGGATGTATACAAGTTTGACGGAACAGACTGACTGGGGAATACAGACTATATTCATCATGATCCTCTATATGAATAACTCTTATGGGTCTCGGGACACCACTCCCACCTGAGCATGGTCGGTGCGAACGCTACCGGGTGAGGGGGGTCACCTGGTCTTACCCAAGACGAAGACGAGTTTAGC